>OX465105.1:2341201-2575977 GCA_949987565.1 Luidia sarsii | reverse complement strand
CTCTCTCTCTCTCTCTCTCTCCCTCTCTCTCTCCCTCTCTCTCTCCCTCTCTCTCTCCCTCTCTCTCTCCCTCTCTCTCTCCCTCTCTCTCTCCCTCTCTCTCTCTCTCTCTCCCTCTCTCTCTCCCTCTCTCTCTCCCCCTCTCTCTCTCTCTCTCTCTCTCTCTCTCTCTCTCTCTCTCTCCCTCTCTCTCTCCCTCTCTCTCTCTCTCTCTCTCTCTCTCTCTCTCTCTCTCTCTCTCTCTCTCTCTCTCTCTCTCTCTCTCTCTCTCCCTCTCTCCCTCTCTCTCTCCCTCTCTCTCTCTCTCTCTCTCTCTCTCTCTCTCTCTCCGTACTTTGTCTCTCCCTATTAAGACGCAGATGTATATATCAGTACCAGACATAATTAAATATGTTTTGTTCAACTTATATTTCAAAGGTGTTTTTGGTGTAGCGGGAAGGACAAAATGTATAGTGGTTGTTTTTTTTTCAGAGTAAATTCTTAAAATACAAATCTCAGATCTATTGGCCTGCTATGAAGTGAGCAGGCGGTATTATTAATACCTTTGCAGCAGAGGATTTTGGGCGGTTGGGAAGGAAGCACAAAGAGGAGCAAGCAAATGAAGACCACAGCCGTTGCGTCGCTGACAAATCTTCAACAAGAGAGGAGAATATGGAATATTTACGTTGGTTCACGACTGACAGTTCAATCTAATAACTCGCGCGAGTTAGAATGCATTAGATCTGCCGCTTCAATTCACAAGGCGTTGTGTAGAATCCACAATGTGATTAGAGGCAATGCATAGCTGTCGCTGGTCGATGACTGAGCAAACAAATGCTTGTTCTTTTTTTTTTACACCAAGAACCGATGTCTCTTTGCTCATTCAAGACTTGCATATACCGTCACGTTGATTTATCGGTATACCTGCCTTGCTGCACACTCGTGTAGTTTGTACTTTACATTACTTCCATCATTTGAAATGTCAAAGAAATCTCAAACTGTGGCAAATTGCCTCCCGACTTGAGGACCGAAATAAAACAAAAACTGAATACAAATCGTTGCAGACGGTTTACTTCCTTAAAAATGACTTGAACCAAAGAGCAAGGAACAGTTTGAACCCACGCCTCTGGTTTGACTTAGAAAGAGTATATCATTTGAGTTATAAAGTGGATATGTGACCCGGCACAACGACATGAGGAATATCCCACCAAAAAACTTTTTGAGTAAACAACGCCTGAAGTTAAAGTATCTTCACAATTCGATTACAAATAGATTTTTTTTTTTGTATTTTCTGAAATTTTAAATATTAGATGATATTATATTTTGATATAATTTGAAAGCTAATGTATATTCTTTCACATCATTCGAAAATCTAAAAATCTCAAAAGTGGGGTTATTTCTCATTATGCTGTGCCGGGTCACATATGTGTTTTGTTTTAGAAATATTATTAATCCTGACTTATCCTTCCAAAGGGTGGGGATACTTGCTGTGACTGTACTCACTCGGGTACTGGGAAAAGGCCCGCCCATCCCATGACGTCAGGGATGAATGACAGCTCCTTGGTGAACCACAGCAGCACCAAGGCAACGAAGTGAATCAGGACCCAGACCTCGGCCCAGCTAGCGGAGATAAATGGAATCACTAGACTGACACCATGAATGGGCGACACGCTGCTTCACCCGAAATGGTCTTGTTTGTACGGGGACCGTGGGCGCTCATTTCCTGTGCGACCAGTTGTTACCGTACAGCCGAAGACTGCCATAGCCCGCTGCGTTAGGACTTTGCCCCTATCGTCAACATGGCCAGCTTTGATTAATTAGCGGGACAGGAGCGGCTGAAATGTTTCAGCTAGGCCTGTTTTGCCATCGGGTAATCATGTAATAAGTCACTCTACAACCAGCGCGGGAAGGCAATTTCCTAGGCCCTCAATTTTCCCCGCAAGCCCAAAGTTCGAGATGAAACAACACGTTTTTATTAATGAGTTTAAAATGAGCCCTGGCAATTATATTTCACCAATTAAGGATTGAACTTGCTTAGGGGGTCAGAAATAAAATGCACCTTAACTTCTTCGAAACTGAACCTTTCTTGAAAATTGTCCGTTTTTGTTTTAAAATTATGTCGATTTTCAACAGGCAACAGGGGTATATATCCAGCTTTTTCAGAACACATATGTTTTCACTTTTTCCTATTAAAATTAAATTCTCTCAGTGTCAAACAATTATCTGATTGAACGCGCTGAATCACTAGAATACACAAAATTGGAGAGTTGATACAAAAACTTTTGCAAACTGCTCACTGACTAAAATTACCTGCAATACATAAATCTCACAAATTAGAGGGCCTGACGTTTCGATCCTAGCAGGACCTTTCTCAAATTGAAAAGTTTTAAAAAATGACATCTTAGCAATCCAGCCATCTAAGGTCTCCTGTCAAAAAGATCATCGGTTGAGTGCCGGTTGAATTCATCCGACCGATAAAATTTTCCCCGGTAGAAAGCCGATTGTACTGACACTCTGGGGTGAAAAATACACGATGGTTATCCGGTGGAAACGACATCGGACGGGTCAAATCATCTGATACCCAACCGATGATCTTTTTGACAAGAGTTCTAAGGATGGTGGCCTTCCAAAATACTCAACTATAGTCTTTTCCGGGGTGGGGGCGCCAGCCAGAAGCATTCAACCATTATGGCATTAACTACCGCATTATCGTCAGGGATCACTCGTCAAAACTAACAATTGCTTTAAACCTTAGAAGTGATAAAAGAGCGTTTATCTTAAAATCTATCATCACTTGGAGTATGATCAAGTGAGTTAGTGGACCACGTTTAAGTCAAGAGGAAATAGTCTTCCAGATTGCGGGGCTGTGGCTTCGAATTACTACCGGGTCTATAGGAAGCCGTGACAGGCAGCGGCTTCCTATAGACCCCCATAGACACGTGCGTTATTCTCAGCCTTAGCCGAAACTTACGACATGCTGCCCAGTGCGTCGTACTGCTTCTTGATGACCGTCCGTATGGTGGCGCCCTTGTCATCTCCTTTGCCGCACGAAAAGCAGGATTGGAACTCCCGGCAGCAGCCGCACAAGCTGTTGAAACGAGAACATCATTTCTAAATCATTCAAACCACCGTAATTAGGATTTTTTACACATAAATCAACCATAGAAGGGTTGATAAAGTCTTTTCCCGATGACAATGTGGTCTTCTATGAGAAATGCCGTGAGATTATATTGATACAAAACTGTTTCAAACTGCTACTGACTCAAATCAACGAAATGCATTTCTCATAAACCTTTGATCTTTGATCTTCGACCTTTGAGAGAGGTCCGATCACGATAGAAAATCCAGACCCTCTAAATTTACGAGGAATGTTGTGAGTTGCCGATTGGTTCTAACTCACACCCTCCTTATATAGACTGGCCTTTATCAGCCCATTCTTTCCTCAACATTTTTACAATGTGGTATTTCCGGATATAATTCCGCGATGGATGTTGACGTCTTATTACCTCCTACTGATGAAGAAGAACTGTAGCCACAACCAGGATAGAAGCACGCTGAGTATCATTGCAGGCAGTGCAAAGACGATCCAGGAGGCGTAGTTGATGCCTGCAGCATCCCCGTACAAACTGAACCAGGGCAGAAAACGAAACTCCGTGACAAAATGGAAGAAGACGAAACTCCATGACAAAATGGAAAAAGACGAAACTCCATGACAAAATGGAAAAAGACGAAACTCCGTGACAAAATGGAAGAAAATGAAACTCCGTGACAACATGGAAGAAGACGAAACTCCATGACAAAATGGAAGAAGACGAAACTCCATGACAAAATGGAAGAAAACGAAACTCCGTGACAAAATGGAAGAAGACGAAACTCCGTGACAAAATGGAAGAAAACGAAACTCCGTGACAAAATGGAAGACGAAACTCCATGACAAAATGGAAGAAAACGAAACTCCGTGACAAAATGGAAGAAGACGAAAATCCATGACAAAATGGAAAAAGACGAAACTCCGTGACAAAATGGAAGAAAATGAAACTCCGTGACAAAATGGAAGAAGACGAAAATCCATGACAAAATGGAAGAAGACGAAACTCCGTGACAAAATGGAAGAAAATGAAACTGCGTGACAACATGGAAGAAGACGAAACTCCATGACAAAATGGAAGAAGACGAAACTCCATGACAAAATGGAAGAACACGAAACTCCGTGACAAAATGGAAGAAGACGAAAATCCGTGACAAAATGGAAGAAGACGAAACTCCGTGACAAAATGGAAGAAAATGAAACTCCATGACAAAATGGAAGAAGACGAAACTCCGTGACAAAATGGAAGAAAACGAAACTCCGTGACAAAATGGAAGAAGACGAAACTCCGTGACAAAATGGAAGAAGACGAAACTCCGTGACAAAATGGAAGAAGACGAAACTCCGTGAGAAAATGGAAGAAAACGAAACTCCATGACAAAATGGAAGAAAACGAAACTCCATGAAATAATGACGACAAAATTATTGTACTGTATTGTATTGTAAGTTATTGTAATGTATTGCTCAAAAGAAGGCTATATACAGACACTGTATGTTAAGGGTTAAGGAAGGAAGGAGATAGGGAGGACCTATATAAGCAAAGAAGAATTGACATTCCTCTTAAAATGATCTTAAAACCTGTAAACTAGATAGCGTCTTAAATTCTTTATTTTTTGAAGTAGGCAACAAACTGAACGGAGATTTGGACCCGCACCTTCTGTCAAACTATGAGCTGAGCTATCCATCCATCTCCCCAGATTCGAGACTTCCCAAATAGTCAACAATCTTTGAGTGTGCCGTCAGACATTCAACCATTGATTTAACCATATTTCTCCATGGCCAAGTACCTTTCTTTTCATTCAGATGGAAATACTAATCGGTTGGTAACCTGGCCATGGCAATTAGGGTATCATAAAAAGTGGATTCAAACTTTTGCAAACAAATAGAGGTTCCTCTAGTATTGAAAATACCACGATTGAGAAATGGGCGAGGCAAAATGGCGGCTGCCGGTGTCAGCAGCTGCGACTGACGCCGGCAGCCGCCATGTTGCGACACCCATTCAAATTGCATGGATTATGCCTATGAGAGATGCTCGCATACCTACTGACCACCTCGTTGAGAACGAGGTTGGTGCCCGTTCCCGTCAGCGTGGCCGTTCCCCCGAACGAGGCTGCGCTGGATACGCACAGCAGCATGCCTTTACACATGGACACCTCCGCCGCCGACAAACCCGTGAGGTCGATATTGTCCGCCTCGTCTGCATCACTGGGGCTTTGGACTCTGGCTGTGACGTCACTGGATGGCGCAATGACGTCGCCCGATGACGTGGCCACGTCCTTGCTGACGTCGGCATCTACTGCGTGCTCGTTTGAATAAAACTCGCTGGAATGTGAGACACAATGAAGGGTGTTCTATACACTTGCTCAATCGGGTCTTTTCTTACCATAAATGACAATTGGACTGGGCAGGGATTTGAAACCCGGATTTATAATGCAATAATCCCAACCATCACAGCAATCCGTCTCGATGATACCTGAATGTCGCATTTCATCGCATAGTTAGGTCAATCTTTAGTAAATGTGCAAACCTTTAACTTAAATCAAAAAATTTAGTGGGCCTGACGTTTCGATCCTAGCAGGACCTTTCTCAAAGGCAGAGTGACAAGGACAAAACAGATACATGTACACGAAGGCAGGGGGGAGAGAGTGAATAGGACACGGATGAGAAACAGAGGACAAAGAGTGAAGCTGGTAGGGAGAGATCAAAGGGAAGGGCAAGGGGTAGGGTAGAGATTAGTGAGAGGAGGGGGAAAGATCAAAGAGAAGGGCAAGGAGTGGGGTAGGGATTAGTGACAATAGGGGGAAAGATCAAAGAGAGAAACCTTTAACTTGTTAAATATGGGGTATGTCAGAATATCAGTATGTATGCAT
Organism: Luidia sarsii; assembly: GCA_949987565.1. Lineage (NCBI taxonomy): Eukaryota > Metazoa > Echinodermata > Asteroidea > Paxillosida > Luidiidae > Luidia > Luidia sarsii. Next base: position 2,570,040 of record OX465105.1, on the reverse strand, counting down.
AAAAGATTACCGGAAAGAAATCGTAGTAGGCCTACTACATTGCAGTACATTCTGTTGATTTCAAATGCATGCAGTTCGTACGTATACCCAATGATCGACTTCACTGTGTCCTATTGAAGTTGACAAACCACGACTCATTCACCTGATGTTCAGCTCTTGGTCCGAATCTGTTTGGTCATCCGTTGTCTGAACGCACTTCTCCACAAGCTCTAAATCCTGCTTCTCTATCCCCTCTGTGTACTGCTTTTTAGCCCAAATGGGAAACAAAACGAAGAATTCCACAATCCGTTTACGAATTTTCACTTATGTCGACTTGGCTGTGCATGCTGTGTGGAGATTTGTATAATAGGATAATCTTAAAGCCCCTACACAACATTGGTCGAGGTCAAAGAATAGCATCCATACGTTGTCAGATCCAACATATGCATGAAATAGCACACCTGTGAAAATTTCAGCTCAATCCGTCAATCGAGTTTCGAGAAAATCGTGAAAACCGCTTCATTTGTTTCGCGATTTGAATGCAGCATTCAATTGTTCCGAAAAATAGTTTAGATCTCGGTGAGACGTAAACTATTTCTTTTACTCATTTCTCCCAAAATACAACATTTTAGGCAGAAATATTTCAGTGAGAGGTTTCTTCTATAACCATCTTCAAATTGTAAGTTTCATGTAAATCTGTGAACATTTCTGTTTTTCGATCTTACCAATGTTGTGTAGGGACTTTAAGGGATATGCTATCAAAATAGCAGATTGACTCTTAGTGGATGTTGTCTATATTGTTTTATTTCAAGAAAAAAAAGGTCTCGCAATAACCGTGTCTCTCAACTAAGGATCGAGTAGCCTTCCTAAACGGACATATAGTACCTCGAGCACGTTGAGCATTCTACATCTAAATAATTTCAAAATCTAAAATTTACTGGGCCTGACGTTTCGATCCTAGCAGGACCTTTCTCAAAGGCAGAGTGACAAGGACAAAGCAGATACATGTACACGAAGGAAGGGGGGAGAGAGTGAATAGGTAGGCTGGTAGGGAGAGATCAAAGGGAAGGGCAAGGGGTAGGGTAGGGATTAGTGAGAGGAGGGGGAAAGATCAAAGAGCAGGGCAAGGAGTGGGGTAGGGATTAGTGACAAGAGGGGGAAAGATCAAAGAGAGAAGTGTGAAGGACTGAACACAAAAGAAGGATCATCAGAAAGCTGCATGGTGTTAGTCATTACCCTCCTGGATGTTGAGACCATAGTCCGGTTGAATAGTCCAAAGACGCTTCATCCACATTTTCTCACGGCTAAGACGGACAGCATTACTACGGTGACCAAGTGATTCTATGCCCAGTACACTCTTTGAGAAAGGTCCTGCTCGGATCGAAACGTCAGGCCCACTAAATTTTAGATTTACATTTTGGTAATTTTAGTCAGTAAGCAGTTTGCAACATTTTTGTATATCACCCTAAATAATTTCAATTCAGTTATGAAAGGGTTCACCGTCTGTTGAGTGCTAAAAATGAAATGGCAAATCTGCGTGTGGATTACCCATGCCTGACCGTCTAGGCATGGTAAGTTATATAGTGTGCCAGGGTTACCCTGTTAGCTGTGTAACTACCGCGCCCACAGTATGCCCTTCTCTAAATGATAGCATTGTCTCTAAGGAGCCATCCTGGATATATTGATGCTCAATACTATTTGCTTTCAGTTACGCAAATAGATTCATCCCACGTTCGTTCCAGCAGAGTCATTAGCATATGCACACGCACTATTAACATCTTAACCGTGAGAATGGGATGAAAATGCCATTTAGCCGTGAACAGAAAATTCACCGTTTTTTCACCCCTATTTCATGGCACACATTTGCCAAGTCATTGTCATGGTGTTTTCACCAGTGGTCTCCAAGGCCACATTCCTGGTGGTAAATGGCTAGAGGCAATTTAGAAGTATCTGGGAGTGACAGGTACAAGGACACCATACAGTACCTCTATGGGGGCTGGTGGTCCCTATATTCTGGTAATTGAATTAGCCATCCCTCAAGGCTGGAGCTTGCTACCCTTGATATTCATGTTATTTCACAGTCTTTTTAGTGACCTGAAGATGGCCTTATCAGGTCAGAGAGGCGATTATTTTCAAGGTGAATTCACTGTAAAATGCACTGTGAAATCATAGTGACTTTTAAGTTTCGTGGCGAAATAACATTTTCACCCCTTTTTCACAGTTTAGATGTTCATAGTGACGACTGGCGGATTTTTTTCTTCGGATCCCGGTCGCGTCGAGGTTTCCCATTAAAACGATCCGAAAAAAAACTCACTGTGGTTCGTTTGCCCATCATCTGCGTGAGGACGGAGTGGACGATTGGCACCATCATGGCGGTGGTGGCGGTATTGCTAATCCACATGGACAGGAAGGCTGTAACGCTCATGAAGCCAAGCATCAGCCTGTGTGGTACAGAAACCAATGCCAAAAACTAAACGCCATTGCCTTTGCAAAAGTTCATGGTAGCGTCGAAAAGTCAAGTGCTAAGTGGATTATGGGTTATTTAGGTCAGCAGTTTCCACCATCTTTTATTATCAAAGGTTAGAGAATGGTGAGCATACCTTCTTGGTTTGGTGCCAACGAGAAGCAGGACCCCCAGAGCTATTCGTCGATGGACATTCCAGTGCTGGATTGCCACGGCAACCATCAGACCACCCATGGCCAGGAAGTTGGTATCCTTGAGGTAATTCCTACACACGTCGTCTGAATCCTGGATACCAAGCAGAGGGAAGAGCAGGACGGGCAGGATGGATGTCACCGCTAGAGGGAGCACTTCAAACGTCCAGTAGCCCGCCATCACAATCACAACCCAGCCACATTTGGCTACCTAGAAGAGGAGTATGGTAACATAACAAAGATACAACCCAGCCACATTAATTTGGCTACCTAAAGGAAGAAAACAAGATAGAAATTGATTACTGAGCCCAAAACTGAGCACCAAAGTGTTGTTTCCGTCATCTGATGTCAATTCCAAAGAGATGCAGAACGTGAGACTAAGACGAACAGAGTATACTGTTCGAAACGTCGAGTTCCTCTGGATCTTTTCAGAACCATGCACACATACTAAAAAAAAAGAGAGTTGTACATGGTGTCACCGCAAACCTGTTACCCGTCAGAAGAGAAGATCTACTTTAATTTGATGGGATTTTTGTGCAAACAATTTTTAGAGGCAAGTCCGAAGCAAACACTACCCCGTGAAGGTATAATTGTGATCCTGTAAAACTAAGAAAGACTTAATACAAAGTAGATCTCCAGCATTTAGCTCTTTGATCTTTGCCCTGGCTCTGTCCTTCAGTCGACTGCAGTATTCTCGGGCAGAGGTGGGAGATAATCCTTGAAGATTGTTCCGCTCCTGTTGTGATTTACTGGACTTACATTGTCCCCCGACACGATGAGAAGAGGGGAGGCGGCGAGGGGAATCCCCACAAGTAGAATGGTTCTCCTGAACGCCCATAGAGAGGTCAGGACATTCCTGAATATACCCATCGTGCACCGGCACGTCTCGTCTCGCCGTCTGAGAGTGTTTGGGAACATTAAGGGTTATTATTAGAATCTCAAAAGTTAGAGGGCCAGTCAGGGCCTGAGGTTACGATCGTAGCAGACGTTTCGATCCTATAGCAGGAACTTTCTCAAAGGCCTTGTAGAAAGATCCTGCTAGGATCGAAACGTCAGGCCCTCTGACTTTTGAGATTGTATGTATAATTGCAGGTTATTTCAGTCAGTGAGCAGTTTCCAACCTTTTTTTCGGTATTTACTTCATGTTATTATTAGAAGTTAGACTCATTCCGCTCAGGATGCAATCGAACTTAAAGTTAAGAAACCACGAGACAGCAAGGTGACCGTAACGAAAACCGCCTAGACATCCTATCATCTGCATATGATCTCTCCATCTTGGACGTGCTTGGACGTTTCTCTAAGAAAGCTGAAAAGGGTTCTGCTAGGATCGAAAAGCGAGCCATCTCACTTGAGTGCATGCACCATTTTAAGTCATACTATATCGTCAGTAAGTTTGTTATGTTTTATGTTGTATAAGGGGGCAATATTCAACAAAAGGTTGACCAACATTGGTAAAAAGTATCAGACTGAAGAAACATTATTGGACAATAACTGTTTGATTATCTTGATAAAATACATAAATCCTCGGCATTTCTGAAGAACTAGACCTTTTAGTAAGCAAACGATCTTACCCAAAACAAATGGTTTGAAGAATATGGAACGCCAGTGCAAAGGGCAAGGTGACTAAAATACACGTAACTATACATGGATTTTGATTTGATAAAAGCACGACCAAGTAGCATAGACATGACATGATATTCGCCTCGTGGATAATAATGCAATTAAACCAGGTTTTGCCCCACTCTATTTGTGACCGGAAGAGCCGAGTAGGGCAAACTCTTTCTGAAAGGAAAATTTGCTTGAGTCAGGTTCCAACTATCGCGGTTCATATTCAACCATGAGCATTTTGACTCTTCACTGAAGCCCGCAAAATCAAACAGATGCCATCAGAAACTAGCAAGAACCTTTCTCCTATAGTGCACCATAATACTGCACCGTGGTTTGAATGTTTATATGACCAGAGTAAATACCCATAGGCTTGACGAGCCGTTCGACCTACTTGTGTTCTTATTCCTCCACGATATGACCAACTAGCTTTGAATTCTAACAACAGCTATTTATTGAATAAGGTCTTCATTTCTACAAACAACAAACTGAGCATTAATACGCACCTATACTGTCGGGCTACCTATACTGCTGCACTTTACACTGTGACGATGGCCAAGAATACGAATGCAAGGTTCCAAAAATACCAAATGGCTGCGTGATTTCAGTGATAGCACGGTTTGTCAACACGATCTTTATTAGTCTTTGTAGTTGAGTGGTGATATAGTGGGCGTGGCAAAGCCATTGATAACAGGGACGTTTGGGTGGGTATAAGGATGTTGTATATAACAGCAGTCTAATCAGGGTTGCTATGGTTATTTCAAACACCAACGCACATGTGCATTGCACACTTCGCGCCAAACTGAATCATAACAGCAACTCGTAAACCTGTGTAAAGTATAGATGTGCGATAATTTTAGGTCATTTATGTGATTTACGGTCTCCCCAAAACCAAAAGACAGATTTTGAGGCCAATATATTGTTTGTTTTGGGTTAAGGAGTCCACGTTTTTAATAAACAAAATATTTAATAAATAAATAAATCTGAAAAATTATACAAATTTTATTTTAATTCAGTTGGTCAGCCAAAATTGTCAAGGAGACTTCTGATCAACTGAATACCTAAGGTTTGAATATTAATTTCCACTGAATATGTTTGCTTTGAAAAAAATATTTATTCCATTCATAAAGTAATTAAAAACCTTCTGTGTGACAGTTTGTTCTTTAGAATAACAGATATGATAATGTTGTACTTTTTGAGAGGGCAAATCCGCCATACTCAAAACAAAAATTCAATTAATCAATTAATCAAATACCAATAAAGCATAACAATTATGTACGCAAAGCATTGGTTGCTGATCACGGGATGGGCGAAAAACCCGCAAAAACCTATAAGGGAAAAAATAACACGTGGAAATTCCCAATCCGGCTTCAAGTTCCTTGGCAACCAAGTATACAACTCTATAGATCAGAACCCAAAGTCCCATGAGCTAGGCAGCAGACCGGCAGGTGGGGAGGGAGGAGGTGAAGCAAAACTGCATGAGATGTTGGTATGCCTCTGAGTGTAGTCAAGATGGCGAGAGAACACGAGGGAGTTTTCTTCCCTAAATATCTGCGGGTCTGCAGTCCCATAGGCAGTGGACTACTGAACCCTAACAAAAGGCCTGAGCGAGTTTCACAAAGCCAGTTTGTGTAACCTCTAGCGCTTTTCCTCGACTAGTAGCTTGCGCTATTGTCTCCGTGAAATTCAGACAGGTTAATTCAGCCAGAACCGACTCGTGTCACATGAAAGCAATTCATCTAGATTAATCTTTTCTTTATGATCGAGCAGGCTATCACATTCTCGTAAATAGTCTGCATGTAAATAATGTTGGTTTGTTTTTCGTCAACAGTGTCTGAACCGCGATGATAACATCGGTAAAGTGGAGCCGTGGATGAGGAGAGGAGATGGGGAAGAAGAGGGGAGGGGAGGGAAGGGGGAGGGGAGGGGAGGGGGGGAAGGAAGGGGAGGGGGGAAGGAAGGGGAGGGGAGGGGAGGGGAGGGGAGGGGAGGGGAGGGGAGGGGAGGGGAGGGGAGGGGAGGGGAGGGGAGGGGAGGGGAGGGGAGGGGAGGGGAGGGGAGGGGAGGGGAGGGGAGGGGAGGGGAGGGGAGGGGAGAGGAAGGGGAGAGGAAGGGGAGAGGAAGGGGAGAGGAAGGGAGATGAGTCGGCACAACATGACAATCGAGGATAGGACAGGTACAGGAACTCCTTTCTTGAAACTTGCTGACCATCTCCACCCCCTCCAAAATGATAAAGACATGAAAAACCAGCATCTCCTTTGTAACTTACGAATTCCCGATGCGACGGTCGGGTGTTACTGGAGATGGATGCGGGGTAGAATACTTTGCATTCCATTCAGGGGGATTGCAAAGATGGTGGCAACGCTGAGAAAACGACTGTGTTTAACGGGTGCTGATCGCTTGGATCATGAGAGATCTTTTGATGGGCCGGGCGGCCACCAGATCAAAACCTTTAGTCAGCAAATAGGTTGATGTTTGCTCCCATTCTCCATTCCGACCGTTAAATCTTTGCAGTCAACTCTTGCCATACTAGAGGCACACACGCTTATACTCTGCCCTTCACCCGGATGTCTCAGGGAGGAGGGAGGGAAGGTTTAGGGGTGAGGCTATATCCCAGTGCAAACCACACTAACCATTGTCCAAAGGGCTGTGCATTAACTGAAGTCAGTAGCTAAGGAGTGCATCATTTTTTGCCGCTGTACAGGGCATATAATGAACACGTAAGAGATAGAGGACCCCGGGAAGCTTTTGTACTTCACTTCACCTGGTCCACCGTCAGTGGGGCAACCCCAGAACTGTCAACCAGCTCCCTCCAACCTTCTCTGTTTTCTACTTTCTGAACTCTGAAGGGCTTCACTCAGACTGAGCCCTGTCCACTCTGTGATGTTGTCTTCTCATCTCTTTGTCTGTCTGCCTCTTCTTCTCCCTCCTTGCACAGTGCCCAGCGGGATCGTCTTTCATCAGTCATGTCTATCTTGTGACATGCCCGTACCACTGCGAAGATGGCAATGTCGGTTTTACCTCACACGGACCGTACTCGCTTTGAGAGATCAGTGTATCCCAAATCAGAGTTGACCATGGAATATCTAGTACATATCCTACTGGGGATCAGTGAAACTGCCGCCCAAGCAAACATGCCACAAGCCCAAAACACAACATTTTCTTACAGCATGCATTAGCTTCATATTTTGTCCGAAATTCTGGCGGAAAGTATGATTTAACCGAGCTAAGGTTGTTATGAGTATCGGTGCCGAGGGAGTAATGTGAACATTGTTTTACACTGGGATCGATTAATGTTTACTTGAAGCTACCACACCTAATGTAAGTCATCTCGCAGATAGCCTTAAATATTCGGGATTCGCTCGGAAGGTTCCATCTAGAAGCGTGAACATCTTATATGCTACTAACATATAATACGCGAAAGAGCCTAGCTGGTGTTTCCATCCTTGCCTTTGAGCCTTTGCCATAGGCAGAAGGCAAGCGGCGTTTACTCCCTTTTACTTTCACAAAAATTTGAAATGATGCTCTTGGCAAGATTAGCCCCCTCACTTTTTAGGATTTGCACATTTCGTTCGCCGTTCGTGCTTTGCAACATGTTTGTAAAGGGAAAAGAAAAGTTATGAAAGTTGTTATTCAAAGGAATATGTGAATCTTAGGCTAGTTAAACAAGGTTTAGTCTTGGTCACATCCTTTAAGACAACTTGCTTGCACTATGTATTAATGCACCCAGGACTTAGAGGTTGAGGTTATGAGGCCGTGCGTCCTTCTAACGCCCTGGCAAAACTACGCACCGCACAGTCATGTTGACATGGAAGGTATACTGTCAACAGATGTCTTTTGTTCACTCTCGATTTCGGCGCCTGTACATAGTCCCTAGTCCGTGAAAGGCTAGTGTAGCCTTCAGTGATCGGCTTGGCACTGAGCCACTAGCAAGCTATCGTCCCCGGTCCAAGACATTACCGACCGGGCTTACCGGTGGCTGCACAGCCCATGAGGATGAACTCCGTCTACTGATACATTTCTTCATTCTTAATAGTTGTTCGTAAGTTATTGATGAGCCTTTAAAGGCACCCAGAATGGCCATTCTAAGGGAGATGTGTTTGATCCTATGTGTGACACTGGGACTGTTCTTATCAGCATCGAGTCAGGAAACAGGTAAGTTGACAGAAATATTCCATCTAAAATTAAACGATATTAAATATCGAAAAATGTTCTCTTTCATTCACTGAAGATTGCATTCTCTTTAGAAAGCAAAGATTCTGGTATATATAGATATTGAATTATCGATACTTTCTCACGTTGTCATTTTGGCTTGAGTGATTCAAAGGTTGTCTCTTTGAAAGTAAGATGCGTACGCAAAGTCTCCGAGGGTCCTCGATCGACCTGCTTGGTAGTTCATTGTGACAGCGTCAATGTTTACATGCCACCACGTGAATTATAGTGGGTATTTTCGCATCTCATTTGGCGCAGAACAGGAGTGGAAGAAGACTATCATAAAATTGTCTCTGTGCCAAATGAGATGCCAAAATACCCACTATAGGTCACGTGATGGCATGTAAACAGTGGTCGTGCAATCGGTCTATATTAGTTTAGCAGATGAACAATGCGTCAATGTTTCCATCTTGAGAAAGATATGCAATAGTTACTGCATCGTTAATTCGTCAATGGATGTGCGGTAGCACTATGCAAATTTCTCTTCTGCGAGTGCGTGACAAGTGGCTCTGTATAAGAACCGGCCGAGGTGGGAAGGCCGACATGTAAGGGTCGGGTCTCGGGTTCAGGCCCCCGTCCAGTCAAATCATTCTTTGCTATAATATTTTCATAATTTATAAGTAAGCACTGATAAGTGTGGGAATAATTATCTGATTTGTTTTAAAGTAACTGTCTTTACCTGGACAAAGAGGGGAGGGGTGGTAAAGGGAGGGGAGGCAGAATGAAAGAGAGCCGGGAGGATAGCATCAAAGGATGGACATTAATTTTGGTCGGTCCTCGCTCTATGGTCTGAGCATGGGAGGCCCTTCGGGTAGCCTGAGGGCAGGGGGGGGGGGTTGGATAGGCGTCATTGCAAAGTGTCTGTCATGCACAAACGGTCGACAAGGCTATATGGGACAAATGATTGAAAAGATGACGGAAATGCATGGGAACACGTGAAGCCCGCAATGATTAGTGCTGATGTATTGCAAGTTTAACCTTCAATTTAGCATATGAGTGGCCGGGTTACTTAACGAGTCGAAATCCGGCACTGAGCAGAAACCTTTGTGTCTGATGAGCTGAGGGCCGGGGGCGCAGGTATTGTATGCTTTCGTTGCGTCACCTTTATTTGCTCCGAGCGACTAGAAGAAAAAAATGGCGGGCCTCATATCTTTATAATCCCTTAGCGTAAAGCTATAAGAAATGGACAGGCGACATGTTTGCTTTCATTGTTTACCGTTTCCCTTCACCCTAAAGGAAGGACATCGCTGGGTTTTAGTCAATGTAGCTCGTCGCGGGGAATTGAATAGGTCTAGGTGTTTGAGAAGAGGATTAAGTGACGATAACGTGGAGCGCGTTGAAAACTGTATTTCCATTGAAGGGTGGAAAACGATCAATAATAGCTGACAGAAGAAGGATTTGGCGCTAAGAAACACCAAACGTTTGACGTACTTTTCGACAAAGCAGAACAGTGCCGATTACTACGCTGAAAGTGAGACGCAACACTGGAATGAATGTACAATACATGTTGTTGAGACATGCCTGACACGTGGACCGTGGAGGTGATTCCTCCGTGAATAGACTGATAGCACATCCAATATCTACATGAGTGCATGGATTATCATTAGGTGCATGACAGGAGTGGAAACGAGCAAAGAAGACTATATATACTATCATAATATTGTCCACATTCTTCTCTATATTTTCCCGTTACTATACTCCTCTGTGCCCAATGAGATAAAATAATACCCACTATAGTCTATATAGTGATGGCATGTGATTGTAAACAGTGGTCGCGCAATCGGTCTATTGATGTGCTGAACATTTGGATGAAAAGATGAGATATGATCTCTGGAGATGATTACAAATTATTAACGCCTCTGACTGGGGCCCCTCCAAAGCAAAGATGGTGGACGACATTGTATTCGGAAAGCCCCCTCCCCCCAAGGGCTGAATGGTTCGGGCGGTTGAGCGCTTGCGCATTAAACCATGGAGGAATATCCTTCCATGATTAAACCAACTGAGCAGCGAAGTCCCAAATCCCGGGAGTGAAAAGTTATATTCTCATTAATGTGAAACATTTCCTGCAGTCGATGTCAACAAACTCATCGTAACTTACGATCAACCGTAAGACGATGGGCGAAGGACAGACACCATGGGGCCTGTTTCAACATACTGGATGCGTTATCCATCTTAAAGGTCAACTGCAATGCATTTCATTTTGGAATTCGTTTTTATTATTTCAAATAATACTATGGTGTCAGTAAAATACATCCATGCATTTTTTCCGAATTTTAAAGTATGGGAAAGAGTTTAAACAAAAATATTTAAGTTTGGAAGGGGAGCAGGTACGCACCCCGTGAAGGACGTCCTTGGTGACGTCAGCGGATGAAGACTTGGTCCATTAATCTTGTCGGGGAACTATTGTATTGTACGTTCGTATATACCAACAGTCAGTGCACGTTTCTCAAGAGAACTGATTTCGGGAGTAAATATCGACAAACCATGTGACGTCAAAAATCACGCTGACACGACCAAAATAATCCGACCCGTCAAATCGTGCAGTGCAGTGTCCATTTCGAAGCTTGTTTTCACGGAGACCATCCGGGCTCATACGTGTATGGTTTGGCAACGTGTTCCCGTCTGTGGCCATAGGAAAACTATTTTCAGAATCTCTATCCTTGTTATCGACTTAGAATTCATCTGATTCCGAAGAAAAAGCTTGTCGAAAGACGTCTCGGCCAACAAAATTGTCAGGTTTTTCTCGCCGAGAAAAAGACTGGTGCCACGCTAAAAAAAACGTGCATTATCTACTGAACGCGTCAGGGAACCTCTCCGACTATCTAAGTGCATACGGCTTTCGCGGGGAGAGAACAAAAATTCTGCGTTCATCCGGTGACGTAAAGAACAGCGCCCTCAATAACTACGAGCATAATTTTAATTAATTAAAAAAGGCTTCTAATAAGCCTGAAACACAAAATTTATGTTTGATCTGGAATTACAATGTACCAATGAACATATTTTATGCCAAATCAGGATTTTCTAATTTTTGCACTTCAGTTGAAATCTACCCATGGTCCGTCCAGCTGTCCATCCCTTGATAACAAAATATGAGTTCATAATAATGAGCTCAAAAATATGAGCTCAAAAAACAAGAGTCATAATTGAGCGAATGTAATATCTAATTTATGTTTAGTTATTACAGGTGCTACACAACTAGTACCCCATGCATTTACTTTCATATTTACCAATTAAAATGACCACCCAGTATTATTGTAAGCCCTAATTCCAGTCCCTAATGTTCACCCCAGCCATGCCCCTGATGTGGACCAAGTCCGGTAGTGACCAACCCCGTAGGCATTTGAAGGTCCCCTATGACATCATGGGTATGGTCACTGTTCTAAGAAAGAGTGTCCAAGACAAAAACATGCCCCTATTAGGAAAACCACCTTATCATCCATTGTTCATTATTCAGTCCCCTGTAGTTTCTCATCCAACCCCGTCCCTTGTTCAACATTTAATAATTTGACTACAATTGCACATTCAGTAAATAATAGAAACAAGTCCTTTTTAGGTATTACCTCAAACCCATTCATGATCAGTCTCCATTATCCGTGTATAAAAGAAAGGTCCCCATCCCCTTCCATGGTAGATTGCTCCACCTTGCCTCCTTCTGCTGGCCAAACCTCAAGCATTCAAGTTAGTCTGGGTTTCCAATAAAACACCCATCGACCCAATCTGAATGCTTCGCAGTCTCCTCTGTTATCTGCAGTTGGCTCAGTCGTTTCACGGATTCACAATGGTCAGGAACGTGTCATTGCTTATGCCAGTCATGTTCTCACTGCCACAGAGAAGCGATGGTCCACATAATGACCGTGAAACGTGAAACGTCTGGGCAATTGTGTGGTCAGTTCGACACTTCCGGCATTATCTAACAAGCACATCGTTCAGAATCGTAACGGACCATAAGCCCCTCGTCGGGTTGCGTTAACTGCCTATTCACAATGACCGTACAGGCCGTCGTTCACGATGGGCTCTTGAGCTAGACCCCTATATGACTGGCTCATCACACATCGTGATGGCACTCGCCATGGTAATGGCAGATGCACTCTCTAGGCTCCCCTCAGCCGCTACTGACAGTAAAAGTACTCAAAGTACTACCGACATGCCCCCTGCCCCACACTCTGTTCCCATACACAGCGCACCTTCCACAACGTTGCCCCCCCCCCCCCCGCTATTGCTACATATCTCATGACACATACTGATCCTCCCATTCCATCAGAGCACACGGTTCCTGTCCGTGCTCATGACAAGATTACTTCTACATGCATTCAGTCTGAAATCAGCAGTTCATGCTCTGTCATCATTGCTGATTTAGGTTGGCCCAACAAAATGACCCCGACATACAAGAAGTCCTTACTTGGGTTGCTACTGGCAACTGCCCCCGTCGCTCACAATTACGTACCGGTACTTATGCTACTTCCCTTCAAACCAATCTTAAATCTGCTTGTGTTCAAGTAGCCCACTCTCAGGAACGAGCCAGTGCGTCCCAAAAATCCCAGTATGACAGAAAAACTAAATTCAACCCCTATAATATAGGCCTACCATGAAACATGGAACGGATAATACGGCCCCAGGCCAATTTACATTTGTAACACTACTTTCTCCTGATGCCGGCCAGAGCATACTGGTCGAAACGTCGAGTTACCCTCAGGTTCTTTTCAGAACCATACCTCTTCCTTTAAGAGACCTGATACATGGTGTTCACCGCAAACCTTCCTATATTGATTCACCCACCATGCAAAGCCTTAAGTCTCATTTAACACTACAGTACATGTATTTACAAAAATGGAACATAAACGGTAATGCCAGCGAGAACATTTTTCATAGCTTTCAATTTGATGACCAAGTTGATGGTCACAGAAATTCACCGGACATGATGTCGACCCCCAAAATCATTTGATTTCATGTCAATGTTGGCAACCTGCTATAGCCCAACGTTGGCACAATATCGGATCCCGACGAGACGCCAAGATGATGGTTGCCGACATTCATCCAACGTTGGCCCAATGTCAGTCGCCAACATCATGCCAATGTTGGCAACCTGCTATAACCCAACGTTGGCACAATATCGGATCCCGACGAGATGCCAACATGATGGTTGCCGACATTCATCCAACGTTGGCCCAATGTCGGTTGCCAACATCATGCCAATGTTGGCAACCTGCTATAGCCCAACGTTGGCACAATATCGAATCTCGACGAGATGCCAACATGATGATTGCCGACATTCATCCAACGTTGGCCCAATGTCGGTTGCCAACATCATGCCAATGTTGGCAACCTGCTATAGCCCAACGTTGGTACAATATCGGATCCCGACGAAATGCCAACATGATGGTTGCCGACATTCATCCAACGTTGGCCCAATGTCAGTCGCCAACATCATGCCAATGTTGGCTGAACGATCATTAGCCAACATTGGGCCAACATCACTTGTCATCGTCATGTCAACGAAAATCATGCCGACCATATGCCAACGTTGGCTCAACATCAATGGCCAACCAAACGCCGACGCCGACGAATCCGACGAATTGCCAACGTTGGCCCAATGTCAGCATGTTATCTGGGGGTGATCTTGTCTGGCTTGATGATCCCGCAAGCTCTCGTGTGAAACTTGCACCTCGATGGAAAGGCCCATTTAGAATTGTTTCTTTCCATTCGTCAGACGACCACCAATCTGTCACGTACTCCATTGTGGATTGCCAGAATCCCAATAGCAAACCCAAGCGCGTCCATTACAATCGCCTTAAACCTTATATCTCGCCTCTTCCCCCTGCCCCCTCTTCCCCACAACAATCAGTGACCCCACTCTCAACCCTTACTGCTCTTTCTGGATCCTTTCCCCTCCCTGTCCCTCCAGTATCCCTTACACCACCATTGCCCCCTGGGTCACCATTACCCTCTGTGCCACCAACACCCCTCCCTCCACTTCGTCCTTCACCTGCATACTCCATTCCCTACTCATCACCCACCACTGGCATACATGTCAATGATGGCACCCGCACACGCAGTGGTCGAGTAGTTTCCCGTCCACCTATAATCCTGCGATTAACCACTGTGATTTGCAACGAGCAGACAGTATAGACATTGGCAGCACTTCCAAAGCAATGAGCAATTAACTCGATCAGGGATATTTTCCCAAACACAACCCTCATTACTGACTAAAAAATGCCAAAAACCTACGGGAATGTTTATCCAGGCTAACCTTCCCCAGCCCCCAGCCCACAACAACAACCCCCGTCCCAGACGATTCTAGTTCCTTTGAGGAACTGGTTGAAACCCTGGACAATCTGCTCTCCTTATTTGAGGAACAAATCACCCAATAATACCCAGTCCGGCCACTCCAACCAATTTCTATACCGGCACACCCATATTGAGATGAACTGATCTGCCAAGATCACTACCGCAACTGATGATTGCCCAGATGGCATGAAAACATGTTGCGACACCATGGGAGCTGCGAAGCGTCCCTAATATCCTTCCATGAGAGCACCTTCCGATCTTATGGCCTGCTATATTAGCCCAACCCAGTCGACGCATATTGCAAGGTTCTTGCTTTATGGTTAAATTGACTACCCCCCTGGAATATAGCAAAGAACACGGCATGTGGTCCTAAAAAGTTTTTAACATTTTTCGTTCCACGGGTCAACAGAGAGGCGGTGTAGCTGAATGGGATAACACCATCATTTTCACAAATTTTTCACAAACTCAATCTTGATGCTTCGCAGTCTCCTCTGTTATCTGTGGTGCTCAGTCTTGTTCTACCGCCAAGTAACACTTCCAAACCTAGGCCAAGAGACCTAGTGGTATACTCAAATCAAGTCCAAGTGTTACATTATCATATCAGTTGCCACTAGCCTGTTTATCTGACCCTCAGAAATAATTATATTTTGACACCCAAATATGAATGTGATTTGATCTAAAAACGATGCTGCAGCAATAAAGGTATGTAAGTGTAACCTGAAACTTTCAGATGTGACTTTTACCCTACAAGGCCTATTTGTCCAAAGAGAAGTATCTCACGTTCACACAATCAAACTATGAGACCCACACAATAACCTTGAAGCAATCATGCACTGGCATTCCTGTATGCGTAGTTGCTTGCGTGCGTACATGTTTGCGAACAATGGCGTCAAGACGACGTCCCAGACGGGTTACATAAGCCCAACCTTATCGTTGCGAGGTGGATTTGTATAGGCCCGCTGCGCAAGCCAATTACGCGCAGGATTTGTATAGGATCAAGCTAAGATGACCTGGTCAAATGAGATTAGCCGAATGTAAGCAGGGTATCAATGAAGGAACTGATGTAAATAAGATTCCAGAAAGGCCATAGACCCACAATCATCGTAATATAATCTGCAAGAAAAATGAAAGAATTCGGAAATAATATAATGTCCTTTCTTTGGTTTTGCCGCGAAGGGAATTGAAAAGGGAAAGTGATAAGGATTTCGGGAGAAAATAAATTTTGACTTTCAATTATTTATTTGTTGTGTGCTTCATTCCTTGACATCACTGATTTATCTGAAAACGACTATACATTTGTACCTTTGTTAAACTCACGGGGAAAAAATGAGAATAGAAAAGTTGCTGGCATAGATATATTGATAATATTTGAGTTAATGATAATATGATTACGTTGGACGATATCTTTTGTCTTGCTATTTTCGACAGTTCTGTCTAAATCGGTTATTTTGATGTGAAACTGAATCTCGGACTTAATTTCAATCTATTTTCAGGAACTATTCTAACATGCGATGAGCTCCAGTGTGCCTTTGGTGTGTGTCTGGAAGGAGTCGATGAGAGCACTAATGCCTCCTGCCAATGCCTGGAGGGCTATGAAGGCTTCTTCTGCGATATGCGTGAGTTCACCCCTATTAATAAAAGCCCCTGCACAACATTGGTAAGATCGAAAACAATCTGTGAAGATTTACAAACTTACACAGTTTGAAAATGGTTATGTAGAAATCTCGCATTAAGATAATTTATACTAAAATGATTTTTTTTTATTTTTTAGAAAAGAGTAAAGAAATCGTTTACGTCTCACCCCTAGATCTAAACCTTTTCAAGAAAAAAAATGCAGATTTTCACGATTTTCTCGAGACTCGGTTGGCGGATTGAGCTGACATTTTCACAGGTGTGCAATTTCATGCATTATGTTGGATCAGAAAACGTATGGATGCTAATCTTTGACCTCGACCAATGCTGTGCTATCCCTTTGAGGGAAAGCTGTACAGGTTTTATAACGAAACGATGTTAATAACAAATCGCTACATAGAGAGACTCTAACTAAGAAATGGAAGTGGGAATGATAACGGTGACAATATGTGCATATAATTATACTCCCTCGTGTAAGTGTGATAAGTTACGAACTATGGGAGAAGCCGGTAGTTCAACGTTTCAGACAGCATACTCTCCCAGTCATCAGGAAACTGCTGACGACGGACAGCGAAAACAACGAACACATTTCAAACACAATCTGCTTTTGAGAAAGGTTCCGCGACGATCACGTCATCAGACTCTCGTTCTACATTTTGGTTATTTTAGTCCGGAAGCAGTTGACAAGAGTTTGGTGTTAACTACTTATTTACAACATGGTGTTTTCAGCAACCAACGAGTGCAGCTCCAATCCGTGTCTGAACGGGGCAACATGTGTTGACAGAGTGGCCCAGTACCTCTGCGTTTGTGCCCCTGGATATGACGGAGACACGTGCGAGGAAGGTAAGGAACAATAACTCACCCTTTCAGATATGCACAGTTATTTACAGCAATTGGTTACATGCTTCTGACTGGCGCCACCCCTCGCCATAGAAAGATGATTATTTGGAAATGTCCCCGTCTGAGGGCGGGATATCTCAGGGGGTGTATGGCATGGCTTCAAATTCCATCTATAATGACCCTAGGCCTAAAGCCATCAATAAGTGAGGATACAATTCCCCATAATCTATAATCTTTTAAAACTTTAGCTTTTTCTCAATTATTAATTCTGTCGTGCCCGAATGAAGAGAAAACGCTTACTCGGCCCACAAAATCAAATTATTGATAAATGTTTCATAAAAGCGAGGCTGGTAATGTGTATTGCTGTATTTTTCACTTCATGTAACTGTTGCTATAGAAACCGGCCCCTGCCTTAGCAATCCGTGTCAACAAGGAATTTGCGCAAACAAGTTTGGGACAGACACGGAGTTCTTCACGTGCACGTGCGAACCAGGATGGGCGGGAGACTTGTGCGAAGTGGGTACGTAAGCATCGATCATCCACATCACTTACTCTATATACGCAAAACGCTTTGAAGCAGAGACAGCATATACAGAGCTATAAGCGCTTGGCGGTCAGTGACCAAATGCATAGAGCTGCTTAAGGACAAATAACTGCTTAGACACTAAAATCTTTTCTTGATCAAATCCGATTGCTAGTCAAAGCTCCACTCTGGCATTATGCCAAGCAAGGGTTGACCGCATACTAGTCAACACTCAACAGCACTGAAGGTCACGCGACTAGACGGTAGGTATAATCCTGTCTGACCATGGAAGTGACTATTCAGACTTAGCAGATATCCATACTGAAGCAACTCAGTGCAACTTTCGTTTGACTTCTGGCAGAAGGCGCCTTTCTAAAAGACGTTTCGCGCCTATAAAGTCTTTCGCTTGTTGCAGAATGGGACCACACCCGTAGAAAGAGCACAATACAAGGCAACACTGTCTGGGTACAGGAACCAAGTTCAGAGAGTTGCATTAGCACAAAATTAGCACATCCCCAACTATGTTTTTGTTCAAAGTAAAGAAGAATGGAAGTACAAAACAATTGACATCACATTGCAGTGCGATTTGTAATCCTGTTTATACAAAAGGAAGACTTTTCCTGCTAAGAGATTCTGCCCTGGTGACTTACTAACTGCGTTGCTAGCATAATATTATAGCCAAAGCCCCCTCAGGGCAAATAGGAGTTAAGGTGTTAATCGGACATGCAGGCCTATAGGCAGCCGCGCTCAGCCTGGGTCAGGTGGCGCTTTACATGGAGAAAAATGCCGTGCCTGCTCCGAATATAAGACACAATTTTCTAGAGGACTGGAATATAAACTCATCGTAAATGAGCTTGATGTCATTTTTGTTTAATCTTTGAACACTCTTGAACAGACATTGATGAGTGCATTGTGCTGGACTTCCCCTGCATCAACGGAGAATGTAACGATCTTTTGAACGGATACAATTGCTCCTGCTTTTCCGGCTGGACCGGCCTCAACTGCACAGAAGGTGAGGTCTTCAAAGTAGAAATACGCGCTCTTTTCTTTAACTTTATTCCTTCTAACCTTTACGTGCGCAATCCTTGTCGAATTCCTACTCAGCTCAAAGAAAAGCAACTGGGATATTTGCCAATACAACCTATTAGACACTGCTTTGAATCGACAACAATCACGACGGTTGTACTACAATTTAAGAAGGTGATTTAGCAGTGATAAAAAGTGTTCTGAGCCAAAGAGAAGGCACCAGACTATTTGCCTCGATATCGTGCCTCGGTAATACCGCTGGAAGTCAAGATGGCTGCACCATAACAAAACCACATCAAGAAACGATCTCATGTCAGTCCACTAATATTATTGTTTCGTATTCCCCAACCAGATATCGACGAGTGTGACAGCAACCCTTGTCAGAACGGGGCAACCTGTGAAAATCTGGCCAATGAGTTCAGCTGCGTGTGTCCGTCACAGTGGGAAGGCACGGACTGTAGTCAAGGTATCTGAAGTGCGCTGTCATAATAAAGCTTCTGCCCTGTGCATGTTCATGACTACCACATGTTGCGCCATTTCCTCGGAGATGATATTTCCATCTCGTTGTACCGATACCTTTCACTTTTTTCACAACACGTTCTGGTATCTGTTCTCAAACAAATAACAGATAATTACCATGGCAGCAGCCGATTTCAAGAAAAGTTGTGTAAGTTACGCAACGTACAATCGTTGCGTATATGTCTTGCGCCACAATGGCTCTTTTGTGCACTATTTAGAAAAGGCAGCAAAATGTTGCAAAGCCAGCAAAATGTTGCGTATGCAACATTTGAAGTTTCGTGAAATCGGCTGCAGGACCTTTCAGAATTCGGCCAGTAAGCAGTAAGTCCAAATTAATATCAATATACTGAAAAGATCAGCGGGTCTGAGTTTTGATCTTTGTAGAAGAGACAAATGAAGGCAAAAATGAGTAAACAGTTCAAAAGTTTCTCGATCGGAATAATGAAAAAAAAAAAGTTCAAGAAGTCTTTTCCAGAGGATTATGGGAAAAAAGTGCTCAAAAAAGTAACCACAGTTTACAGAGAATTGATTCAGATTAAAAAAAAACCAAATCTCATCAAGTTATTAGAGGTGCTTTAGGAGTATAACCCAATAGTGATTTCAAACTGCTCTTATCCCTTTGCAACAGAGAAGGACGCATGCGCAGACAACCCGTGCCAAAATGGTGGCACCTGCAATAACTTCTTCACCTTCTACACCTGCACATGTGGTGCTTACTACTTTGGTGATAACTGCCAAGAAGGTAACTTGGATCATGATCCCAGAATTATTGGTAGCATCTAATCACCGTTACTAGGATTGTTCACTTTGTTGAAGTAAATTCAGATTCCAAAAACGTGGAAAGGATTTGTTTTAAGCAACTGTAGTTTAAGGGATAAGGAAGGAAGGAGATAGGGAGGAACTCAGAAAAACAACACACACACAGCTGAAAATAGGAATTGACATTCTTACAGATGCTATGTTCCTAATGTTCTTATCATCATTATCTTTATATTCACATTCAATTCTTTCAGTCGGCGTGATGTCACAATTCTGGCACCTGATTGGTCAGTTTGGCTGTTTCGTGTTACTCACTCACAAGCTTACTTTGGACGTGAATGATTATGTCAATAATAAAACGACCGATAGAAAAGGGTTCGGGGAAAAAGTGTTGAGCAAAATCATTTCTTAGAAATAGTAAATAACACTGGGTTTTATCACTCAGAAAGGTTGGGTCTAAACCCACTAAAACCACAGAAAACACAATCCATCGCCTGCGCTTGAAATGTTAACAAATGTTCGTCAAAACTTCGTAGGTATTTTTTCGAAGTCTGGTTACAAAGACCCTCTGCTGTCTTGTTAAAACTTGAGTTGAAGACTTTGGTGGTTCGATATAACTCAAATGAATGCAGACTGAACTTGCAATGTGGTACATACCCATTTGTTGCGAAGTTCAAGCCAGGTGTGTGTGCAGACTTGTAGACACAAGGGAGGGGTGCATGCTGGTGGCATCCTGTCTTATAAAACCGTTTCATATATCCTTCGAATTCCGTCGTACTTCGGTGCGTGCTAGCTTCGTACTCGTTCGCGCCAGCACTGGCACTGGCAGTGGCAGTCATGAAAAACCATGTGAAGTTTGGGCCGAACGACGACAATATTCCGACAGCCAAAAATCACCTTTCCCCGGAGCCGTGCTTTGCCAAATAACAAAATTATGTCTATGATAGCATCCTTTATCAGGAACTGCAAGACGGAGTCCTGTGAAGATTGGGCATTTGAAGATACCATGTATTTGCCAACATTCACTCAAACTTTTTTAGGCCATACGTGAAATGTGAATCAGCGTTGCAAACTTTTGTAGGCGTTGTTCACATTTATGTTTATAAAAGAAAAAATAAATGTCAAAAATTACAATTTAATACTTTATGTGGAGTTTTAAATTAAAATTTATCAAATTTTTGTTTATTTATAATTTCTTTTAGTAATAATAATTTTTTAGAATGATGATTGTTGTTTACATAAAGAAAAGTTGTTGAATGAGCCAATAATAATATAGACTCAATTTAGACTGGTCCCGTTCTAGGCAGCTAATGCATGGCAATACAGTTGAGTCTGGGTATATGCCGATGTAAACAATGTCAGCAGCCATGTGCCTCTATCGTCTGCTTACATTGGCACTGCTTACATTATACAATTTTAAGAGAAGATTGAACTGAGAAAAATATTATTTCATAAAATTCATATCTTTAGATATTCAACTTTAAGTATTGTTTTTATTAATGCCAAATTATATCATTAAACATTCTCTTTATTGATAATATATTTCTAATTGAAGAAAAAGTTGTTGAAAGAGTCTGCAGCAATCTGACGGATATAAGACTGGTAACATTCTAATATGTATGCACGGGGTAATAGATTTGGGTCAAGGTACTTGACAATGTAAACATCATTGTCAATGTGGCTTTATCGTCTGCCCTCTAAACTTGAAATATGTGTCAAAAATATTCCGCTTCCTTTTGCCCAAAGATTACGGGATATGCTACGCAACTGGCGACCCACACTACTTGACGTTCGACGGGTACTGGCACAATTTTCAAGGCGAATGTGAGTACGTCCTGGTGAAGGAATGCCTGCAGGAGAGTCCCGTCTTTCAAGTTGACGTGACGAACGCTGGCAAAGAAAACTCAACGGGGTCGTTCACGTACGAAGTCCACGTGCAGGTTCTAGGATCGGTAAGCCAACTTTAATCTTTATTATGCTGACCCGTTCAGGAGTCCTTCCCCTGACTGTCTGTGTATGTCCTTGTCATTTTCCCTTTGAGAAAGGTCCTGCTAGGATCGAAACGTCAGGCCATCTAACTCTTCTCCAAGTCTAATCTTTGAGATTTATTGCACTTTTGCATTTTTTTTAGTCAGTGAGCAGTTTGCAACAGTTTTTGTATTAACTTCATAACATAGCTAAAGAAATTGAATTGGTCGGGTTTAGAAACCAATCCTCTACTAAGTACTACTACTAGAGCCTGAGGGCATTCTATATTATCATCCACTCCATATGAATATGATAAATGGAAAAGAAAGGTTCGTTTGTCAAAATCACCCACAGTTTGTGGAATTCCTGAACTTCACAATTTAATAGTCCGAGTAACTTGGACCCAACAAGTCACCCTTTTTTTTATCAAAATTTGAAATTTGGAGGGTCAGGTGACAGTCACCCTCCAAATTTCAAATTTCGCTAAAAAAAAAGGGTGACTTGTCGGGTCTAAGTTACTCGGACTAACAATTTAATAAGGAGTCTTTGGAAATGTGGGGTTGAGATGACAGAAATCACACACGTGTCGGAAAACCATCTCCATGTTTGTTGTGATGAAGGAATTAACTTGGTGGATTTGTCATGTACCGTAAATTGCAAAAATTCAACCTCTTTTCAAAAGTTTAAGCCATATAGAGTATCAACATCGTTTTTTTGAAAGTTCTAAAATCTAGTACTTTTTTGGTAGTAGTTTATTGAAAGATGTACAGGACAGGACGACTACCTACCTTTGCATTAATGGCTCAGATTTACTGGTTTAAAGTGCATTTGCCTTGAAAATGTGAAGCGATTGGTACTGAAGATTTTAGGTCTGTTTGCGAGGCTAGCTTCTAGTATTACTTTTAGAGTTAGGTAAATGGCCGTTCATCCCATATTCCTACATTGTTGGTCTTCCAGGATATTTTCTTGAAGCAGAATGGAGTTGTGTTTATCGAAGGACGGCGTGTGAAACTTCCCAGTCGACTGCAAGAGGGAGTATGGATCCGAAAGAGTGGTCTGTTTGTGGTAAGCCTCCCCCCCAAAAAAAATATAATAAGTTTTGCTTCCGGTTTCCCTACTTACCTAGTCCCACTTGGGCCGCTAGGAGCTCCTTTAAAACAATTTGTGTGAATTTCAGAGGAGCTCCTAGCGGCCAGTAAGTGGGACTACTACTGACCTATTTTGACAGTGCGTCGGCACAACCCTATTTTGAAGACATGACCAGTGATTTAAATCAACCAACCCTGCATACATGTAAATTATGTTTATTTTGGCTCTATTCCCCCCCCCCAAAAAAAAAAATATTTTCCTACCTACCTACCTGTTTTCAGATTTGTAATAGGAAGTACAGCTATTTTGTTTCCCCTAAGTAGGCGACAATATGAGCTAAAGAGTGGATTGACTGTGCACCAACCAAAACAACTGTTTGACAAAAGGGTGTTGAGCAAAGTTGTCTGCCAATCATTTTGTTTAATTTTTAAAATCAGAAATGTTCAGACTTATTCTTTTGATTTATTCTGACCAATACAATACAATAGTTGGGTCTTGGAGCAGATTTAGGATTAGAGAAATGATGGCATCAGCTGATATTTTGTCTAAATATTACTGAACCGTTTTTTTTACGGTGCATCAGTGAATCCCCAACCCAAAACTTTTCAAATAAAAACCGACCAGGTATAGGAAGCTTAATATTGACCAACACTATTTTCCCCACTTTTTCCTGAGGGCAGAGAAATCATATATGAGTTGGTATCTTGAATTAGTAAGAGTCAAAAGTGTCAGCTAATGATATGATATATGCTTGACATTTAGGAGATAGACGTGAACGTAGTTAATGGTGAAGATATGACCATCCTGTACGTGAAATGGGACGGTGAGAGGACGGTTGAAGTTCGTCTGCCAACCTACCTGTACATGGGCGCTGTCTGTGGCCTCTGTGGGAACTTTGATAGGAACACCACAAACGAATTGCTCACGCCAGACGGAACCCAGGTACGTTAACTCATATACACCATGCAGTCAAAGTACAGGGGAAACTGTACCTTAAACTTTAACTCCAAATCTTGATTTGATGAACTCAAACTACTTGTATACTATGGACACCAGACTGAAAACAAAATACATTAAGTTAAAATTGTCAGAGTGTCAATCAAGGTATAAGGCTAAAAAAAATCATATTACTTTTTGAGCTCAAAATAACTGCTTAGTATGAACACTTTCCCCTTGTTGTTCCAATCAAACCTTTAAAATATCACAACCATGTTTCATTTCAAGTGTAACATTTCATATCTACTTGCCATGCAATTTTTTTTTCACTTCTAGATTTCTCACACGAGTTTTAATTTTCATACAAATTACCTCAATGGAATTTTAGACTGGCAACCTTCTAGCATTCAGTTCAACTCTAAACTTCCTTCAATGAAATCAGCCTCTGTGAATATTTTAGGCAAGTGATCGGCATGTGTTTGGGTGCACTTCATGGGTAACTTCCAAAAGAAATTTACTATTTTTCAGGTGAATGACACTCAGACGTTCGGTAATAGTTGGATCGTAGACACCTCATGCCAAGCCCAGTCGCAACCAGTGGATCAGTGCGACACCAACTCAGAGGCTTACATGGCTGCGGAAATGGCCTGCTCCATAATCACTGACCAAGAAGGTAAATGAAATAGACTCAATCAAGGTGATAACTGAAGAATGCACGTGCGTTTGTAGCACAACATTCGGAAGATCGGAAAACATCGATGTCCACAGATTTCCTTCTAATTTACACAGTTTGTAGATGTCATGATAGAATCCTCATGTTGAAATCTTACGGTCTGGGATGCTGTACTTTTCAAGGAATCTTCACTCAAACTTCGTCAAATAGTTTATTACTCACGAGTAATAGACTATTTCTTACACTACAGAACGGTGCGATTCTGTAACGCTTTTTTGCCATTTTCTACTTTCTCAGATTACCATTTGAGCTAAAACCTTCACAGGATTTCTTTTAACACACATACTGTGGCAATCTTGTGACTTTTACCGATGTTGTATAGGGCCTTTAAACAGATGCAAACTTGAAGAGTATTAACAGGCAGTGTATGTTCGGCCGCATCAGGCACCTCTGAACCCATAAAACCCCCGGGCCAGATAATGAATGAAGATGGTCCTCTTCCCCTGGGAAGGACCAACTACCATGTACAGACACAATGCATACAGTCAAGGCTATCATATTGGCATTCATGTATGTTGTTTTCACTGTTTCCACCACAGGACCATTCAGTGTGTGTCAGGCTCGATTGGATCCATCATCTTACTACGCTGCCTGTGTATTGGATGGTTGCATCGTACCAACCAGGGACCTTAATGCCACTGTGTGCCATCTGATTGAGTTCTACTCCCAGTCCTGCACTGATCGGGAAGTGATTCTTCCTCCCTGGCGAAATGAGTCCTTCTGTGGTATGTTGGAATTGCGTGCATGGTGGGCAATTTGATAATCAATTTACCTACTTGGTCAGAATATAAACTGATGACATTGTTTGTCATTAGAAGGCAAACTTCGACCTCAAACTCTCAACAGTTCGGAGAAAAACAGATTGTAAGATTTAGGCCAACACTTATTTGTCGAGACGTCGTGTCCAGATTGGACTTATCGACTCGGTTAAACTGACCTGGTCAATTTAACTGGGCAGAAGTTGGTCGGTTAAACTACCCACTGGAGTCGGGTAAGTTACCTGGGAGGAAAACTTCCTGGGCTGTCCGCACTGGACTTAAAATGGTCAAGTTACCCATTTGCTCGGTTAGTTTACCCATTTTAAGTCCAGTGCGGACGCGGCTAAAAACTTCTTCAGCAGAGAAACTAGAACACAATCAATATCACATTGAAAATGAATTGAAACTCACTTTGATCGTTCGGTCTCCAGGGGTCGCCTGTCCGGCTGAAACCAGTTATAGCTGGTGCTCGAGTGCTTGCCCGAACACATGCGCTGACGTACTGCAGGGAACCATGGACACATGTGACCGGAAGTGCACAGAGTCCTGTGAATGTCCGCAGAATCTGGTCCTGGATGGGACTTTGTGCGTGCCTTCTGCTGAGTGTGGTTGCTTTGTGGATGGCTTTTACTACTCGGTAAATAGTGTGTGTGGAGCAGCAGTGCTTACTTTGAAATGAATCAATACAAGTTGCGTTCGATAAGCTTTCCCAGGTGTACCCTGGTTACCCTCAAGTGACACTACTTCCACGCTTTCTAAGTTTCTGATTTGTTTCAGGTTCATGTTTATTTCCATATTATTTTTACAATAATGAAGAAGTATTTAGTTAGGAAAAATAGTATGAGGAGGTCAGACAAGAAGCCGGAGCTTGTA
Source organism: Luidia sarsii (assembly GCA_949987565.1). NCBI lineage: Eukaryota > Metazoa > Echinodermata > Asteroidea > Paxillosida > Luidiidae > Luidia > Luidia sarsii. The sequence continues at coordinate 2,543,648 of OX465105.1, read as the reverse complement.
CAAGGGTTTGCCCTCTTTACTTACATTAAGTAATTATAGTTCCAATAGTTTTGTTTAATTACAATTCATGAATAATCAGTATTAATAAATAATTAAATAATTAATCAATTAATAATAAATTCTGTTTAATTAATTTTAAATTATGCTTAACTACAATTAATTTGTATTTTGACCTGCACAGTCCAACAATTCCCTGTCATTGTTCAATAATGTTACCTGTTGACTTTTTTGCCAAGATTGGTGAGGATTCTGGTTAAATATCCCCCACCATTTTAAAAAATATGAAAAACAACCACCATACCGTGCTTACAACACATCGGGAAAGTCAAATCCTCATCGAATTATAATTATTATTTTTTTTTTTGTCCTTGTCACTCTGCCTTTGAGAAAGGTCCTGCTAGGATCGAAACGTCAGGCCCACTAAATTTTAGATATAATTATTCTCACCGACACAGATCACAATGTTATATCTGCACACAATATGTGTGATTCACAATAGTGCGCCCTCAAGAGTCTGCGACGCGTTGGCCAATCACAATGCGCGGGATCTGTCAACCTTTTCCAGTCATGCATTGGGTCGGACGGATTTCGCGCATCGTGATTGGCCAATGCGTTGCAAACTCTTGAGGGCGCACTATTGTGAATCGCCTCGTATTGTCATGACCAATCCATTTCTGGCTGGGGTCTGCACTAAGAAAAGTCATGAGTATCTAACATGCCGAAGTCATTCCTTTCCTTTTCAGAGCGGGGAGACGGTCTATACACCTGGCTGCTTCTCCGAGCGTATATGCGAGGGCAATGACGTGGTGACCGTCAATGACCTAAGCTGTGATGCCAACGCATTCTGTGGAATCAACGACGTAGGAGAACACGGATGCCATTGCAGGGCCGGCTACTCAGGCGACGGCAGGACCTGCGAAGGTTCGTCCCCAGTTTGTCTTTTGGGGGGGGGGGGCCTCTGGATTTATTACGTCATTTCCGTTATCAGAAGAGACAAAGTGATAAAGTCATGTTGCAAACTGCTTCACGACTTTTATGAGCAACGTGCAAATCCCCCCAAAATTGCGGGCATGTCGTCCCGACCTATTAGCAGGACACATGTCTTCCTTTGATAAGGGCAGGACCCTTATCGAAGGATCGAAATGTCAGGCTCTCTAAAAGTTGGAGAAGTGACAGTAAGTAGTCATTCTTTTTGATGGAGGAAGAGACTAAACCCGATACTTTAGATTGATGTAAAGCGCTCTAGTGCTCGTGCTAACAAGTGTGAAGGTGTCGCTCGTCATTAAACCTCCCTTTGGTACTGATCATTTGTGGTGGATTTTTAAAACTTCCTGTGCTCTTTCTTCAAGCTCATTGTCTCCTGACATTTGCATCCTTAGCTTGCAGGGACTTTCTCAAACCGTTCAATGCCAAGTTGTTTGTTCTTGTCTTATTTCTTGTCAATCTAATTGCCAGACATCAGACATAGCATCCTTAGCTAGCAGGGCCTTTCTCAAACCGCTCAATGACCCAGTCGTTTGTTCTTGTCTTGCTTCTTTTCAATCTAATCGCCAGACATCAGACATAGCATCCTTAGCTAGCAGGGCCTCTCTCAAACCGTTCAATGACCCAGTCGTTTGTTCTTGTCTTGCTTCTTTTCAATCTAATCGCCAGACATCAGACATAGCATCCTTAGCTAGCAGGGCCTTTCTCAAACCGTTCAATGACCCAGTCGTTTGTTCTTGTCTTGCTTCTTGTCAATCTAATCTCCAGACATCAGACATAGCATCCTTAGCTAGCAGGGCCTCTCTCAAACCGTTCAATGACCCAGTCGTTTGTTCTTGTCTTGCTTCTTTTCAATCTAATCGCCAGACATCAGACATAGCATCCTTAGCTAGCAGGGCCTTTCTCAAACCGCTCAATGACCCAGTCGTTTGTTCTTGTCTTATTTCTTGTCAATCTAATCGCCAGACATCAGACATAGCATCCTTAGCTAGCAGGGCCTTTCTCAAACCGTTCAATGACCCAGTCGTTTGTTCTTGTCTTGCTTCTTGTTAATCTAATCGTCAGACATCAGACATAGCATCCTTAGCTAGCAGGGCCTCTCTCAAACCGTTCAATGACCCAGTCGTTTGTTCTTGTCTTGCTTCTTGTTAATCTAATCGTCAGACATCAGACATAGCATCCTTAGCTAGCAGGGCCTTTCTCAAACCGTTCAATGACCCAGTCGTTTGTTCTTGTCTTGCTTCTTGTCAATCTAATCTCCAGACATCAGACATAGCATCCTTAGCTAGCAGGGCCTCTCTCAAACCGTTCAATGACCCAGTCGTTTGTTCTTGTCTTGCTTCTTGTCAATCTAATCTCCAGACATCAGACATAGCATCCTTAGCTAGCAGGGCCTCTCTCAAACCGTTCAATGACCCAGTCGTTTGTTCTTGTCTTGCTTCTTGTCAATCTAATCGCCAGACATCAGACATAGCATCCTTAGCTAGCAGGGCCTTTCTCAAACCGTTCAATGACCCAGTCGTTTGTTCTTGTCTTGCTTCTTTTCAATCTAATCGCCAGACATCAGACATAGCATCCTTAGCTTGCAGGGCCTTTCTCAAACCGTTCAATGACCCAGTCGTTTGTTCTTGTCTTGCTTCTTGTCAATCTAATCTCCAGACATCGACGAGTGCCTGAGTAATCCCTGCGCGAACGGCGACTGCGTGAATGGGGTGAACCTGTACGCCTGCAACTGCGCTGTGGGCTGGTCTGGATATAACTGCGACGAGTATGTGGGCTGCTCCAGCAACCCCTGTCTGAATGGGGCAACGTGCATGCAGAATGAAGAGGACTATAATTGTCGGTGCGATATGGGATATGACGGCACATTCTGTGAGATCAGTAAGTTGTAAAGACTTCTTTACATCTACCTTTAACCCATATCCGCCGAGTTACGGGGTTTCCCGTAGGATGCAGAAAAGCTGCAAACGCCGAACTACGTGAAATTCCGTCTCTTTTTAGGTTTGTGAAAATGATGGTGCTATCCCATTCAGTGTTCTGTTGATATGGTTTACGATATTTTCGATTTACTGGTATCACAATGAAGTAAATTTCATACTTTTTCCACTGATATATAGTTTGTTTGGGTTTTTCTTTTTGAAAAAGCTGTCATTGACATTTTTCTCTTGTAATGCATATTGCTTTTGTTTGAGTGTGATAGGGGCTTAGGCAGGAACACTGTTTATGTGCTGTGACCAGTCAGGCAGATATGGGTTATGATCCCATCGGATCACATTTTTTTGCCCAAATAGACACGTATTAACCAATAACCATACATGTATATGAACATAAAATAGAATCATGTCTACTTGCAGGTGCATTCCATTAACTGCGTTACATGTAACAGGTGCATCATGTGCTTTTCAATGCTTGATTGGACAGATACAGACCCGTGCTTCCAGAGCCCTTGCCAGAATGGTGCCACCTGCTATAGTGAGGGCGACTTCTACAATTGCACCTGCACCTATGGATTCATGGGCCAAAACTGTGAAAACGGTATGTCATGGTTCCATTCAAGCATGCATATCTTTCGCAGTTTCAGAATGCAGTAGGTTTGGATCTTAGCAGGACCTTTCCTCAAAGGGAGACACGGCATTCTAAGTCAGTGCAAAGTTTGCTTACCACTCCGTTAGATAACCTTGATGGCTGATCTTTGTGTGTTTTGTCTTGAATTCCGACAGAGGTTAATCCGTGCCTGAGCATCCCCTGCCTGAACAACGGCACATGTACCAACTACATTGACTACTACACCTGCCGGTGCACTGGCTCATTCATGGGTAGTCAGTGTGAGACAGGTCAGTATATCCTGCCTTTTGAGTTTGCTCACTGGGAGGTTTGGTTAGCTGAACTGTTAGGTTTCTGATATTCTCACATTTTACATGGATCGTTCAATTTATCATCTTGGTTTTTGTAGGACGAACCTTTTGAAACAGCTGTGTCACTTACCATTTACTTGTGTCATAATTATTTTAAACAGTTGTTGCTTTCAATACCTTTCTGTTTTATATCTCTTTTAGTGTCTGATTTGAATTTCACTCTAAATTTATACTGTTGACTGTCTTCATCGTCATCATCATCCTTCTCATCTTCTGACATCATCTAATCTCTCTGACTTTCCCCTCCTTTTGAGAAAGTTCGGACCAAAATTGTGTTGCAGTTGTAGACAGACAAATTTGTTTTACAAACTGGCATCTATCCACTTTTCGAAAGATTGGTTTTTCCGAAATAACCTGGGTGTGCTTGGCTGTTGTATATCAAATACATTGTAGTTTCCTGAGCCTAAAATTTAGTGGGCCTGACGTTTCGATCCTAGCAGGACCTTTCTCAGGACCTTTCTCTGCCTTCGAGAAAGGTCCTGCTAGGATCGAAACGTCAGGCCCACTAAATTTTAGATTTACTTTTTGGTAATTTTAGTCAGTAAGCAGTTTGCAACATTTTTGTATATCACCTTAATAGTTTCCTGAGCAGCGAATACCTTATGAAACTTCACGCACATGCTTTAGTATTGCGTTATTGACTGGTTCCCTGTTCGCTTGTTCTATGGAAATTACTTTGCTGAGTATAGCATCTGCTATGCCACTGGTGACCCGCACTACAAGACCTTTGATAACCTGGGTGTGCTTGGCAGTTGTATGTCAAGTAGTTTCCTGAGCAGCGAATACCTTATGATGCTTCACGCACGTGTGCTTTAGTATTGCGTTATTGACTGGTTCCCTGTTCGCTTGAACTTACTTTGCAGAGTATGGCATCTGCTATGCCACTGGTGACCCGCACTACAAGACTTTTGATAACCTATGGCATGATTTCCAGGGTACCTGCCGATACACTCTGGCCAGGGACTGCCGGGAAGGCGCTGACAGCAGGTTCACAGTCGAGGTTGAAAACATGAAACGATCTCCTGAGGACACAGTGGCCTACACTTATCAAGTCTTTGTTATTCTCTTCAACCTGGTGTGTACTGCATGAAAGATTTTTTTAGGGGGCTCCGAAAGACATTTGGAACATTTGGAACTTTTCATATCGACTGCTGTGTGATATACAATTAAGTTTTATTTGAAAGAAACGCCAACCTTATTACTGTACATTATCAATTCCAACTATATCAAGAGATGATTAAATGTTATAAAGAGCTGATTAAGTGAAACTTCGTAATTGCCGGTATTTGGACACAATGCTCAATCACTCACCTCTCCAGCCCTTGAATGGAGCCCCCCCCCCCGAATGGTCAGCTATCTTGGCTTGATAGTTTAGGTGATTCAGGTCGAATTGATTGTTACTTCTTCGTAAAAGCTTGATGTATGCACTGATAGAATTTAACATTGCCTTATTAATCTGCGTGTGTCATTTTTTCATTGGTTTCAGACGCTGACGCTCGGCCAGGATCGTGAAGTGATGCTGAACCAAGTGCAGTTTGTGCCTCCTGTGGAAGTGGCTGGTGTCAAAGTCTCCTTCAGTGGCATCTATCTGGTAGGAAGCAACCCCTGTGCAAACCTGCCTCACACTTGGTCTGATTTTACCTGAGATGTTTATTGATTGGGAATCAGAAGTTAGAGGGCCTGACATTTCAATCCTAGCTGGACCTTTCTCCAAGGCCGCCTTTGTGAAAGGTCCTGCTTGGATAAAAATATCAGGCCCTCTAACTTTGGAGATTTATGTATTGCAGGTCATTTTAGTCAGTGAGCAGTTTGCAACAGTTTTTTTTTGTATTTACTTCAGTTTGTGAATCAGTAAAGCAAACTTGACAACCTTTTAACCAAGGGCTCTATTTTTCAATGAACAAACGCTCAACTATCTGAGCTATACTTAGATTTGGAGGTATAGCGCTGATTCGTGAATAAACAGAAGCCTTGTTCCAAATCCTTGTCCGGGGAAATATCCTTCCTTCAAAGAGTTTGTTTATCACAGTATTGACTTGGCTGATAAATACTACCTACCTACAAACTGTGCGACTCGTTTCCCTGCGTTATTAATCAGTCACATGTGAGGAATCAAAAACCTTTTGGTCAAAGCAATTTAGTTTTATCATTATTTAAATAATTGTTTCTGTCTTTGCTGTGTTTCATCGCTCAGCAAGTCGTGACTGATTTTGGATTGTACGTCCGCTGGGACGGGCAAAGCAGAGTAGAGGTTCGGGTCACAGCCGACTTCAAGGGTAGGACGTGCGGTCTGTGTGGCAACTACAACGGAGACGGATCGAGGGAAGATGAATTCAAAACACCGGATGGAATCTTTGTAAGTAAACCCTCACAATAGTTCCCTACCCTTGCTCCAATGCTCCAATCTTCGTCGCTCGATTTCAGGTCTGCATTGAAGGTTAGGGCCCTCAGGAGAGAGGCACGATTGTCTCTCTAGACCGCCCTCTAACAAGGAGTGTGAGATTTGAAGGTTTGCATGGTGAAAATATCATGATAAATGACTTGTTCCCGCCTTTACTGTTCCCGCCTTCACCCTTCACTGAGCTAATCCCCCGCACCAGGATCCCTCTCCACACTACATAAGCCCCACTCCCAGTTGGAATCCAGCATTCTCCTGAAGACGAGCAGAGTACACTGTTCGAATTGTCGAGTTCCTCCGGTTCTTTTCAGAACCACACTTACTCACAAAAGAGAATTTACATGGTGTCACCGCAAACCTATTTATCCTAACTGGGAGAGGTTCACAACTTTTCGGTGGGCTCTAGGTTGGAGCCAAAGGGCTTACATGCACAGAAAACATTGAAGACGCAAATATTGTCTTATAAAGCCGCATCCGCACTGGACTTAAAATGGGTAAACTAACCGAGCAAATGGGTAAATTGACCATTTTAAGTCCAGTGCGGACAGCCCAGGAAGTTTTCCTCCCAGGTAACTTACCCGACTCCAGTGGGTAGTTTAACCGACCAACTCCTGCCCGGTTAAATTGACCAGGTCAGTTTAACCGAGTCGATAAGTCCAATCCGGACACGACGTCTCGGTAAACGACTCGGTAAAAAACCACATCCGGCGCCCCACACGTTACGTTACTGTATGCAAGACTCGTGCGAGCGCAGGGTAACAACGTGTTTGTGTACCTACAGTACATGCACATGTACATGAGTCGGTTAGTTTTACCCATCGTCTCGGTTAGTTTACCCGAGGCGAAAAGTCCAAGTGCGGACGCCGGGAAGATTTACCCATTGGAATGTTACCCACGGGCTCAGTAAAAAATAAGTCCAATGCGGACACGGCTTTAGAATGTGATGGGATACTGAAGGATTTATTGTCGCATCTTTGGAGGCTAGTGGTATAGCCAGAGATGGATTGCAGGGTTGAATCATTGCGGCCACTTCCGGGGACTTTTCACCGAAACCTTTCTCAGTCAATTTGCAAATGTTGCAAGCCCTGTGAGGAGATGTGTACATGCCCTTGCAAAAAAAACAGATGACCCTTGCTTGTGAGAACTAATAGAGGGCCCTGTTCATACCCTGTCACCATGAGCGTAATCTCTATCAAGCCTCAAGCTTAAGGTTTTTGTTTACTAGCCTACCGGGCTAGTAAATTGAGTTTTTTACTAGCCCGTAGCAAGTTTTACTAGCTCTGTTAAATTAATATTGAATTTAAAACAAGGTTATCAGGCAAGTAAAACAAATTATTAGTTTCTTCGCCTGCATAATTTTTTGCCACCACACCGCTGTCTACTTTTTACGAGTCCGCCGGGCTAGCAAAGTGGGCCATTTTTACTAGCCCGTGGCTGTTTTTACTAGACAATGACCGCCGGGCTAGTGCTAAGGTCGAGCCCTGGTCTATGGAGACTGAGAGTGGCTGCAGTAAGAGCCGGGTACATTTTGGATACCAGCACGCAAACCTCCAAGTCATGTCTGTGCTGTTCTGACTGTTGCTAAGCCTGTCACAGTCTGTAGTGGACCGACGAAGGGCATTATTTTTGTTTTGTCTTAGTTTGTCCGGGCGTCCCCACTTTTTCTTTCCACTACGCGCGCGGCGCCAGGTGCGACGTCCCTTCCAGACACCCGTACACACACACGGGTATATAAAGCTGCTACGCACCGTTGATCGCCCCCCTCCTTCTGTTCCTCATTTCCATGGTCAACGGACAGCCTCATCGTGCGACCAATATATACCGGGCCTATCATAATTATATTGTGCTGTTCAACAACTCCTCATTTATTTTCGGTAGGTTACTTGTTGCTGTGGCGTGCTGCTTGGCAGTAGTACACAGCTAACAGGCACGCTACAGCAACAAGTAACATTTTTTACACTTTTGACGGTTTTCACAACCAAGGCAAAGCAGCCAACATTTACCAAAAGCCCATGGCTTCTTTTCCCGCCCAGCTGTCTAACGAAGCGGCCTTTGGCAACAGTTGGGTGGTGGGCAACGATCCGAGCTGCGTGCAGCAGAGCGACGAGGTGGAGCCGTGCCTACAAGTCACCGACGGTAGCATCGTGGACCTTGGACGAAGTAAATGCGAAATAATCAGAGATACCGCAGGTGAGTTGCTGTAGATTGACAGCCGGGGGGTATTTACAGCGGTAACACAGATAGTTAACATGTCCTATGTGAGTGTCAACATACCCCAAAATCATCGGTGTTACTGCAGCTGGTGTTATGTTTCTGAGAGAAACAAGGTTTGATGCATAAGAGATACAATCTCACAAATTAGCAGGGCGTGGCATGGAGGGCTGGCAAAGCCTGTAGTTTCCATCCAGAATGAATTCCAGATTCTCTTTCAGAAAGGTCCAGCTAGGATCTTAACAACATTGTTATATACTCTCTTCCCCCTTCCTTCGTGTACATGTATCTGTCTTGTCCTTGTCACTGCCTTTGAGAAAGGTCCTGCTAGGATCTAAACATCATTGTCATATACTCTCTTCCCCCTTCCTTCGTGTACATGTATCTGTCTTGTCCTTGTCACTGCCTTTGAGAAAGGTCCTGCTAGGATCTAAACATCATTGTCATATACTCTCTTCCCCCCTCCTTCGTGTACATGTATCTGTCTTGTCCTTGTCACTGCCTTTGAGAAAGGTCCTGCTAGGATCTAAACATCATTGTCATATACTCTCTTAATTCCCCCTTCCTCCGTGTACATGTATCTGTCTTGTCCTTGTCACTGCCTTTGAGAAAGGTCCTGCTAGGATCGAAACGGCAGGCCCACTAAATTTTGAGATTTGCATTTCGGTATTTTTAGTCAGTAAGCAGTTTTGCAACATTTTTGTATATCATTTCTTTATACTGTAAGATGTAGAAGGATGAATAGTGGTTATTTTGAGAGTCCCATTCTAAGGGTTGGATCTCTCAGATGGTAAATTGTTGTACGCTTTCAACCTCAGTCATGTGCTGAAGTCTCAGTGCATGTAAAATGATCACAGTAGACCTGCAGCTGGCAACCTTATTGTCATAATGCAGGCTGAAGTTAGCATCGATTTGTAAGCAAACCAAGTTGGAACATTTTAATCGGTCTTCGATTATTGTAAGGGTACCAGTGTAGTCATTTCACTTTGTGTCCGTGCGAAATGAAATTGATTCCAATCACAGGTCCGTTCTCCAGGTGCCATAGCTACCTGGACCCAGAGCCCTTTTACAGGGCTTGTATCTACGACGTGTGCGCATATCCAGATGGCGCCAATACAGTCATCTGTGACCTGCTTGCTGCCTACACACAGGCATGCAAGTATCACTACGTGGACATCATGGCGTGGAGGAACAATACATTCTGCCGTAAGTCTCTTCTACTTACTGTGTAGGACTAAATCTGTTTCACTGTGATTGCTTGAATGTTCGAATCCACCACACGACCTCGACCAGCTCGGTGGTCATGTAGTTAAGACGTCCGTACTAGAAATCGGGAGTCGCGGGTTCGAATCCCGCCTGAGCTTCCTTAATTGATTTGATCAGGCATTGGGTAGAGCACTGAGCACTCAGTGTTTATCAAGAGCAAGGGCAAAACCTCATTGAATTGCTTGAATGTCTTGATAATTAAAGGCCCTATACAACACTGGGAAGATCGGAAAACATCCATGTTAACAGTTTTTCTTCTAATTTACACAGTTTGTAGATGGTCATGATAGAATCCTCATGTTGAAATCTTACGGTATGGGATGCTGTACTTCCCTAGAAATATTCACTTAAACACTGACAAATAGTTTACTACTCGCAAGTAATAAACTATTTCTTACACTTCCGAATGGTGCAAATACCGTGACATTTTTTTACCTTTTTCTACTTTCTCAGATCACCATTTGAGCTAAAACCTTCGCAGGATTCCTTTTTTGGAATGTTGAATGGTTTAACACACAAAGTGTGGCAATCTGTTGACTTGTACCAATGTTGTATAGGGCCTTTAAGTGCCTGATTGACAGTCTTACTGAGTGGGTGAAATAGGAGAATGAGGAGGTTAAGGAGGTGTAGAAGGATGGGGAGGATGAGGAGAATGAGGAGGTTGAGGAGGAGGAGGTGTAGAAGGATGGGGAGGATGAGGAGAATGAGGAGGTTGAGGAGGAGGAGGAGGTGTAGACGGATGGGGAGGATGAGGAGAAGGAGAAGGTTGAGGAGGAGGAGGTGTAGACGAATGGGGAGGATGAGGAGAATGAGAAGGTTGAGGAGGAGGAGGTGTAGAAGGATGGGGAGGATGAGGAGAATGAGAAGGTTGAGGAGGAGGAGGTGTAGAAGGATGAGGAGGATGAGGAGAAAGAGGAGGACGATGATCAGATGAAGAATCCTTTTTTTCTTTCAGCGATGATGTGTCCAAGCAACAGTACGTACGGCATATGCACGTCCGCGTGTCCGCTGACTTGCCTGGATTTCCGGCAGAAGAACATCACGTGTGAGGACCGTTGTGTGGAAGGGTGTGCGTGTGATCCAGGCTACGTCTTGGAAGGAACCAATTGTGTGGCAGTCTCCATGTGTGGATGCGTCCGTAATGGATTCTACTCGGCGGTAGGTGTGCTCTTCAATCTAATAGAACATCAGTCTTCAGACTAATGGTCTTAGGATGTACATTTGCATATTCATATTAAACCGCGACATGCCTTCAAACACCTGTCACCTCATGTTCACATTCTCATTGCTACCCTCTTCAGGCTAGAGATTCTTTCTCTATCATCGTCCATCTATGTTGGTTCTCTATCTGCGGCACTTCCGCAGCATAAACAATTGCCCAATTGTTGGTCAGGTTTAATCAGAACAGTCCAAATATTTTAAAGTTGGGCTTTTCATGGCACATAATGTTACCAGTTTATTTTCTGACCAACCTTGGCAAATTGTTGTTGAATATTATCAATTTTTTTTTTTATCAATTCTAGGCTGTTATTGATCATCTTTACGTTCAATCTGTTGATTGAATTTCTGTGGTTTTCAGGTTGGCACAGTGCGGATGAATGGGGAATGCAGTGAGAGATGTGAATGCCTAGCAGGAGGCATGATTAACTGCACTGCTATTGAGTGTGATATCAACGCCATGTGCGGAGTACAGAATGGTCGCAGTACTTGCATCTGTAACCAAGGATATGATGGAGATGGATTCGTATGCATAGGTAGCAACATGTTGAATAATACTCTCATTAAACTTCCCCCTTTTTCCCACTAAATTTACCCGAAATACTTTCCTCAAAAATAAATTGTTTTATTTTGATATGTCTGTCAAATCCTAATCCGACCTGATCTTTCACCATACCACGGTCGTGCTTGATCTCAAAATTCCATTAATAATATTTATGAGAAGTTCATATTCGATATCAACTCGTAGTCTTTAGGTTAGCAAATTGTAACTATATTCAAATATTGTTGCTAAAATAGAAAGCATTTTATGATTCTTCACTAAATTCTCTTAAACAAAATAAAATACTGATGGTTAAGATACTTAAAAAAGCAGTAAAAAATCCTCATGTAGACTCATGTTACATACATTGTTTGAAATTTCAGGTTCTCTTATTGGAGACCATTATTGAAAATAGAAATAGAATAATTTATTGTCATATTTATATATCAAATACATTGAAATTCTTCCTGGCCTTGCGAGCAATCACACAAAAATCCACAACAATCAATAAAAAGCAACCAAATCAACTAGCCACTTACAATAACGTAGCACAACTTTCACAACTAGTAAACTAACCTTACAGTAAAATGCCACTTTAAAAATTGTACAAAACAAACTACATTAATACAGAAAGCTGAGGGAATGCTAAAAACAATCAGAACATTAAAACATCAAATCTATATTTACATTTGACCATTCAATAGACGTACCGCACTGGGATAAAAACTGTTCAGGAAGCGATTGGTATTAGCTCGGATAGTCCTATAGCGTTTACCTGTTCTCATCAGTTCAAATACTTCATTCGCAGGATGGAATTCGTCGGAAATAATTGAGTTAGATTTCTTATCAAAACAACTCTGATATTTCTACAACAATCGCGTGCCTTACTTTCCACAGATATCAACGAATGTGCCAGCAACCCGTGTATCAATGGCACTTGCATTGACGAGGTGGACATGTTTCAATGCAACTGCACAGATGGTTGGAGTGGGGTACTCTGTGGTCAGATTAATGAGTGTTTCAGTAACCCCTGCACAGTGAATGGACGGTGTGTAGACGGTGATGACATGTACACCTGCATATGCGACCCTGGCTATGAAGGAACTAATTGTCAAACAGGTGACCACTACTGCATTCCATTACACCATTCATTGTCAATTAATGCACGTCTGACAAAAATGCAGGGACTGAGTTTTCCATCCTAGGAGGGCATTTCAGAAAGCATTTAGAGGGCCTGCCATTTCGATCCTAGCAGGACCTTTCTCAAAGTCACTCTTCACTTTGAGGAAGGATCGAAATGTCAGGCCCTCTAAATTTTGAGATATATGTATTGCAGTTCATTTTAGTCAGTGAGCAGTTTTTGTATTAACTTCAAAGAATATCAGTGACGAAATGATTTACTTTATATGTGATTACGCTGCCTAACTATCTTTAGAAAACCAAGTTCCCTATGCGTTTCAATATAAATGTACAATTTCAAAATGAAAACAGACAACCAATTGTAGGATTTTGTGCCTTGGGTAGAAAATGCACCGCCTGTACGTGAATCCTACAATCCCAATGAATTTGGTTGTTGTTTCTTTCAACTTTGATAGAGATTGACGAATGTGCGTCCAATCCGTGTGCCCATGAGAGTACATGCTCTGATGGCATTGCTGATTACATGTGTCAGTGCAGCGTAGGCTACACTGGCAGGAACTGTGAAGACGGTGAGTAACAGCATCCATACAGCTAAATAGTATGGAGAGCGAGACAGAACGCCCTGCCTACTGAGAGCTCTGGACGAAAAAGAGTCCGAGCAGAGACTCTCTAGCAACCAGCCCATGCCCATCAAGACGGGGTATAGTCCAATTCTAAGTTCACATCTAGAATGCAGGGCAACAGCAAAAGGCGACTAAGAATGTTTAAAAGGAGCTGCCTGCCTAGCTGCATGGTTCGCTAGGCATGTCGCGCGATACAAAACAAAAGACTGCTGTTCTAGACTGAACCGAATGACGGCGTTCTGCGCAGCTGATTATAGACACGTAACGCATGTACAAAGGTAAAAGATATTGACTGTGAAGGGACCAGGTGACCTCACTGGATCGACTGGTCACAATCACATGGCCTGATGACGGCCAATTCATACTTACCCCTTGTTTTTTTAGCTTGCTCAGAGTTCTCATGCGTGGTTCGAAGAACGCCTACAATTTCGAAAAATCTCTGGTTTGGTTCCTTCCATCGAAGGTCAATTTTAGTCCTAATGCATCGGTTGCTACTAACCAGCTTTGTAAATCAAGAATTTTCTTGTAATGTTATTTAAAGGCCCAATACAACATTGGGAAGATCGGCAAACATCGATGTCCACAGATTTCCTTCTGATTTACACAGTTTGTAGATGGTCATGATAGAATCCTCATGTTGAAATCTTACGGTCTGGGATGCTGTACTTCTCAAGAAATCTTCACTCAAACATCGACAAACAGTTGATTCATAGTAATGAACTATTTCTTACACTGCAGAACGGTGCGAAAATCGTTATGGTTTTTTGCCTTTTTCTACTTTCTCCGATTACCATTTGAGCTAAAACCTTCGCAGTATTTTTTTTGGGGGGGGGTGTTTAATGGTTTACCACACAAACTGTGGCAATATGTTGACTTTTACCAATGTTGTATAGGGCCTTTAAATGGGAATGAAACCCAGAGAAATATGTTGGCTTATCTGATTGGGTGTTAAAAACAACCTACAATTACCTATGTGCTACTTAAAAATGGACTGGTTTAACAGTCATTGTCAGTTGGTTTGATTGAATGACTAATATCCAATGATGATTGTTTTCATTTCTGTGCTTAAAAGTACCTTGGTGATTGTAAGGGCTTATAGCAGTCACAGGTTTCATGTCATACCGTTACTTTTCTGGACTTTTTCTCTGTGAAGACATAAATGAGTGCATGAACATGCCGTGTATGAACGAGGGGGAATGCTTCAACTTGGTCGGCCGCTACCTCTGCGAGTGTGCCCCAGACTGGAAAGGAGAGAACTGCGAAATTGGTAAAACCTTTATTTCTGCGTTATTTCATTTGAAAAATCTATGATTTTGCAAAATTGCACCAAAGATGCAAATCTTCAAATGTTTAGAGGGACAGACATGACGATCCTAACAGGACCTTTCTCTGTCTTAGAGAAATGGTCTGGTATGATTGAAGTTTTGATTAGAGCATCATTGTATCACTGTGCTTTTTTGATCTGTCTAACAACAACATTTGAAAAATCTATGATTTTGCAAAATTGCACCAAAGATGAAAATCTTCAAATGTTTAGAGGGACAGACATGACGATCCTAACAGGACCTTTCTCTGTCTTAGAGAAATGGTCTGGTATGATTGAAGTTTTGATTAGAGCATCGTTGTATCACTGTGCTTTTTTGATCTGTCTAACAACAACCAGAGGACACACCTTGTACACCCGGTGCTTGCCAAAATGGAGGGGAGTGCATCCCCATTTCCAAGGAGATTTACGTCTGCGAATGTCTGCCAGGATTCCTGGGAGACAACTGTGAGATAGGTGAGACTGATTTCCCTGCCATTTCTCAAAAGTGTTCAAAATCATCCCCAAATCTTGGATTTGTTTGAAGATGCTTTCATTGGTTACAGATGGCTCAGTTAATGAGTCTCATTTCCCGACATTGTAGTTTTGACGAAAACCCTTCATACAGGAACAGCAAGTGAACCTTTCCTTCCTGCTTCATTTTGTTTGCTATCAGACTTCGACGAGTGCTTCAGTAACCCTTGTTTGAATCTGGCGACTTGCATTGATGGTATAAATCAGTACACGTGTGGCTGCCAAATCGGATGGGCTGGGGACAGGTGCACTGAAAGTAAGTTGCCTTTCGTTCTTCCACGTAATGAACAGAACGACAGTAAGGTACCTCTCCTATGTCGTGTCATTTAGCCCTAACATTTCTCAAACAACAAGACCGCTTTTCCAAAATCAGAACTTGGTGCTGTCAAGCAGTGGCCACAAAGTTGGAAGCAATGTTTAGTATCAATTATTCTCAAAAGTTAGAGGGGCCTGACATTTTGATTCTAGCAGGACCTTTCTCAAGTCCTGCTAGGATCCTGGCTCTCTTACTTTTGAGATTTTTGCACTGCAGGTCATCTTTAGTCAGTGAGCAGTTTGCAACAGTTTTGTTGTTGTTGTATTTACTTCAGTATGAGTTATTGTTATCATTCCAAAACGACTATTACCACTTTGAATTCTGTTTGAACCTGAAGCGGACTTGCCCAGGGTGAGCGTCGTCCAGCAGTGGAGTAACTCCTTCACCGTGGCCTGGTCGGTCGACATCCCGGTCAACTGGTTCCGTTTCCTCTACCGCGTGTCGGGCACGACGGCATGGACCTACGAGACCACAGTCAGCGGGAACCAGTTGCTGTACGTCCTGCAGGGCTTGGAGAGTCAGACCGAGTACGAGTTCCGTCTTGGCATGCAGCGCAGCAGAGACGACAGCGTTGCCTACACCCTCCCCAGCACGGCCACCACGTGTGCATTCGGCTTTGGAAGTCCCGCCGATTGTGCAGTGGGTAAGTACAGCTTCGCGTCTGTCGTGTTCGTCGGCGTCAATGATCTGTCAGTCTCCTGAAGACTCCTGAAGACGAGCAGAGTACACTGTTTGAAACGTCGAGTTCCTCCGGTTCTTTTCAGAACCACACTTACTCAGAAAAGAGAATTTACATGGTGTCTCCGCAAACCTAATTATCCTGATATTCTCCCCATGCAATCCTTCAAATCTCAGTCAATGATCCGACATCAATGTGGGAGACTGTACGGATGTTCTGTAACAAGGACACCTTGATAAGATTCTGTTTTATCGATGATCTTATTGACGATGTACAATGATAATCTTCTCAGTCTTTTAAGACTAGCCAGTTGAGAAGTGTGCATAACCTTTTGTAGCAACAACTATGTCATCAGATGCAATCTAATCTAATCTAATCTAATCTATCAAACCAAGAACAACCGACAGAATCTTTTGAACAATTAAAAAAAAGACTGGATTTGGAGTTGAACCTGAGACCTCTGGTTTTGCATACGAGAGCTCTTACCATTTAATTTACCTAGCCCTTAACACTATGAACATCTTAACCGTGAAAATGGGGTGAAAATGTCATTTAGCCGTGAAAAGAAAATTCACCGTGTTTTCACCCCTATTTCATGGCACACAGTTAGCCAAGTCATTTTCACAGTGTTTTCACCAGTGGACTCCAAGGCTACATTCCTGGTGGTAAATGGCTAGAGGCAATTATTTTAGAATTATCTGGTAGTGATATTTACAAGGACACCATACAGTACCTCTACGGGGCTGGTGGTCCCTACTGGTAATTGAATTAGCCATCCCTCAAGGCTGGAGCCACCCTAGATATTCATGTTTTTTTCACAGTCTCTTTAGTGACCTGAAGATGTCCTTATCAGGTCAGAGAGGCAATTTTTTTTCATGGTGAATTCACTGTAAGATGCACTGTGAAATCACAGTGACTTTTTAGTTTCACGGCAAAATGACATTTTCACCCCTTTTTCACGGCTTAGATGTTCATAGTATAAATGGCGGTCAAAATCTCTTTTTGTCTCCTGAATGTACCTACTGACTAGGATGAATGTATCTCTCTATCATATCAAATGTACAATCATAGCACCAAGTGAAATGCGTCGGAATTCAACAATGCCTCATTGTAGCTCATGCTGTACTCACCTTTACACCCTTTCTGAAATAAGACTCGAAATCGAGGGCGCCCTTCAATATTGGTATCCAGAATGCGCGACCTTCGTCACTGACAATCACCTGGGAGCGCAACGACACCGTGCCGGACGATATCGTCATCCAACGACGCATCCTGGGCGAGGAGCAATGGACCGATCACTCGCTGGTCAGCAGTCAGCTGACCAGATATGACGTAGCTCCTCTGCCGGGGCACGAGTACCACGAGATTAGACTCGTTTACCAGTCCACTGGGGAGGAAAGCCTGGTGGCCAGATTTCACACATGCGAGCCGGAGAGAGGCGGGGTGAACTGCGAGTACCGTAAGTAACAAAAGGAGATTTTTCACCATCAGGAAAAATCTATGGCAATCCCGTTCCTAACCAAAGGAATCTAACCCAGTCCATTTCCGTCTTGTACAGTGGATTTGTGTCCATTTCATTCTATTCAATTGTAAATCTTTCCAGTCCAGTCTAGTTCGGTCCAGTTCAGTCTAGTGCAGTCCCGTTCAGTCTTGCACAGTCCAGTCATTCATTCTAGTTTATTCTAGTTCAGTCTCGTTCAGTCTAGTCCAGTCCATTTGTGTAGTCTGGTCCACTCTAATCTTGTCTCATCCATTCCAGTCCAGTCCGGCACAGTCCAGTCATGCCAGTCCTGTTCAGTCTAGTTCATTCTAGTTCAGTCTAGTTCAGTCTAGTCCAGTCCATTTGTGTAGTCTGGTCCACTCTAATCTTGTCTCATCCATTCCAGTCCAGTCCAGCACAGTCCAGTCCTGTTCAGTCTAGTTCATTCTAGTTCAGTCTAGTCCAGTCCATTCATGTAGTCTGGTCCAGTCTAGTCTTGTCTCATCCTTTCCAGTCCAGTCCGGCACAGTCCAGTCCTGTTCAGTCTGGTTCATTCTAGTTCAGTCTAGTTCAGTCTAGTTCAGTCTAGTCCAGTCCATTCATGTAGTCTGGTCCAGTCTAGTCTTGTCTCATCCATTCCAGTCCAGTCCAGCACAGTCCAGTCCAGTTCAGTCTAGTTCATTCTAGTTCAGTCTAGTTCATTCTAGTTCAGTCTAGTTCAGTCTAGTCCAGTCCATTTGTGTAGTCTGGTCCACTCTAGTCTTGTCTCATCCAGTCCAGTCCAGTCTGGCACAGTCCAGTCCAGTTCAGTCTAGTTCATTCTAGTTCAGTCTAGTTCAGTCTAGTTCAGTCTAGTCCAGTCCATTCATGTAGTCTGGTCCAGTCTAGTCTTGTCTCATCCTTTCTAGTCCAGTCCGGCACAGTCCAGTCCTGTTCAGTCTAGTTCATTCTAGTTCATTTTAGTTTATTCTAGTTCAGTCTAGTTCAGTCTAGCTCAGTCTAGTTCAGTCTAGTCCAGTCTAGTCCAGTCCATTCATGTAGTCTGGTCCAGTCTAGTCTCGTCTCATCCATTCCAGTCCAGTCCAGCACAGTCCAGTCCAGTTCAGTCTAGTTCATTCTAGTTCAGTCTAGTTCAGTCTAGTTCAGTCTAGTTCAGTCCATTCGTGTAGTCTGGTCCACTCTAGTCCAGCACAGTCCTGCTCAATCGTGCATCGCTACATGTACCGTAGCCTCGTGCTGTAATTTCCAGTTCAGTCCAGTCCACTTCTCAGTCCAGTAATTTCTCCACATCAATGTTTCCAAAAAGAGCGGAGCACAAGGTTTCCTGTTTTGTCTGCTCTGCGCTGTACGATATCGCCGTAGTTCTTTTGCCCTCTCCTCAATGCCTCAGGCTACTCCACCTGCACTGTCTGGGGCGACCCTCACTACATCACCTTCGACAAGCTCAAGTACGACTTCCAAGGAGACTGCGAGTACACGCTCATCACAGGCGACTGCGTGGAAGGCGTCTCCCTGAGCAGCTTGCCCTTTTTCCGTCTGGTCGGCAAGAACGCCAAGCGGAAGCCTTCGGATAGCGTGTCCAGGGTGCAGGAGGTGACCCTGTACCTGGAGGAGACTGTGTATACCTTGCGTCGGGATGGGGAGGTGTGGATGAATGGCTTCTTCACAGCACTGCCCGTCATTCTCTCGGACGGCGTCAGAATCATCTACACCGGAACGCACGTGGTAAGCTTTACTTTAATATACACTCACTGCGAAGCATCTAGCCCTCCTTGCACACTCAAGTCTACTATACACCCCCTGCTTCCAAGTATGTACATTATAAACGTGCATAGGATTAAACACGTGTTTCAATCCACACATTTTACAATCTTGAGTGAGGGTAGTGACTAACACCATGCAGCTTTCTGATAATCCTTCTTTTGTGTTCACTCCTCCACACTTCTCTCTTTGATCTTTCCCCCTCTTCTCACTAATCCCTACCCTACTCCTTGCCCTTCCTTTTGATCTCTCCCTACCAGCTTTACTCTTTGTCCTTTTGTTTCTCATCCGTGTCCTATTCACTCTCTTTCCCCCTCCTTCTTGTACATGTATCTGTTTTGTCCTTGTCACTCTGCCTTTGAGAAAGGTCCTGCTAGGATCGAAACATCAGGCCCACTAAATTTTAAAATCTTCAGTGATGTCGACTTCAAACGAACTTAAGGTTGCCTGACATTGACAGCCATAAGGCAAACCTGACTTATGGAAGATCGCGATAGGATCTTAATGTCTGAATATTGCAGCGTCATTTGGTCCTGCCTGTATCACAGCTGCTAATTGGTTGGTATTGTGTATTTCAAATGATGAAATTTCTCCCTTTTTCCTTGCAGATTCTCACCACCTCGTTTGAGTTAACTGTTCGCTGGGATGGTAGGAATACGGTGGAGGTGACTATACCAGAGTGGATGGGGGGATCGACGTGTGGAATGTGTGGCAGCTTCGACGGAGACCTAGAGAATGAGTTCACCACGTCCACCGGAGCTGTGGTAAGACACCAAAGTCAACTCAGAGTACAAAGATACTGTGCAATGAATGTGACACGAATGGAACCTCCCAGGAAGCTTGGGAGCTCTCATTGTTTTCCCATCTTATGGTTTACACTTAGATGACGTTAAGCAAAAGTTATTGGGCAAAAGTGCTCCACTGACACGCTCTTGTCTGAGTGGAAGGTTTGCGGTGACACCGTGTGGCACTTCTCTTTCTAGAAGGATAAGATTCTGTTTTATCGATGATCTACTTGAAGATGTGCAATGATAATCTTCTCAGTCTTTTAAGACTAGCCAGTTGAGATGTGTGCTTAACGTTTTGTAGCAACAACTATGTCATCAGATGCAATGTGATATAATGTAATCTATCAAACCAAGAACAACCGACAGAAGGAGGGTGGCTTGAAAGAGAAGTGCTACATGGTGTCACCGTATACTTTCCACTTAGTATTTCCACCATGCAAACCTTCAAGTCTTAGCTGAGTTACTGGCTCTTTTCAGAGCCGCACTCCTTCTCGAAAGAGAAGTGCTACATGGTGTCACCGCAAACCTTCCACTTAGTATTTCCACCATGCAAACCTTCAAGTCTTAGCTGAGTTACTGGCTCTTTTCAGAGCCACACTCCTTCTTGAAAGAGAAGTGCTACATGGTGTCACCGCAAACCTTCCACATAGTATTTCCACCATGCAAACCTTCAAGTCTTAGCTGAGTTACTGGCTCTTTTCAGGGCCACACTCCTTCTCGAAAGAGAAGTGTTACATGGTGTCACCGCAAACCTTCCACTTAGTATTTCCGCCATGCAAACCTTCAAGTCTTAGCTGAGTTACTGGCTCTTTTCAGAGCCGCACTCCTTCTTGAAAGAGAAGTGCTACTTGGTGTCACCGCAAACCTTCCACTTAGTATTTCCACCATGCAAACCTTCAAGTCTTAGATGAGTTACTGGCTCTTTTCAGAGCCACACTCCTTCTTGAAAGAGAAGTGCTACATGGTGTCACCGCAAACCTTCCGCTTGGTATTTCCACCATGCAAACCTTCAAGTCTTAGCTGAGTTACTGGCTCTTTTCAGAGCCACACTCCTTCTCGAAAGAGAAGTGCTACACGGTGTCACCGCAAACCTTCCACTTAGTATTTCCACCATGCAAACTTTCAAGTCTTAACTCTCTTGGCTGATTAGATGTTTAGAGTTTCTGATTGATTTTCATCAACTCAATTAAAAAAAAAAATGCTTGTATTGGGCAAGTGAGTAACCAGCTGATTTCTTGACAAACGTTAAATTAAATTAGGTTAAATATTGGCAAATATTAAAGCTGTGAACGGCCTTTTGTTTGAACAAATGAATTCTCAGTATCGACTTACCTCAGAATATCATCATAATTACAGGCGATAGTATGCGATATTTTTTTATTTTGGTAAAATGAAATCATTTCCCATTCGATGTCATGCAACAGGTCAGTGATGTCATTGAGTTTGGCCAAAGCTGGTTAGCCAACGCCGATCAGTGCTCAACAGAACCACCAACACCTGGTCCCTGCACGGACAATTTATCCAGAGCCACCGAACTGTGCAACCTTCTTCTTGATTCCAATGGTAATTATTTTGATACTATAAGACATCCAAGATGTGTTTAAAGCCCCTACACAACATTGGTCGAGGTCAAAGAATAGCATCCATACGTTGTCTGATCCAACATATGCATGAAATAGCACACCTGTGAAAATGTCAGCTCAATCCGCCAACCGAGTCTCGAACTGCTTCATTTGTTTCGCGAAAATGCAGCATTCAACGCCGTACTGTTCCAAAAAATAGTTTAGATCTCGGTGAGACATAAACTATTTATTTTACTCATTTCTCCCAAAATGCAACATTTTAGGCAGAAATATTTCAGTGAGAGGTTTCTACTATAACCATCTTCAAACTGTATAAGTTTCATGTAAATCTGTGAACATTTCTGTTTTTCGATCTTACCAATGTTGTGTAGGGGCTTTAAGTTAAGGTTATCCAAGAACTCAATGGTTACTTGGAGTTGAACATCTGGGCCCAATTTCATAGAGCCGCTTAAGCGTGAAAATCTGCTAAGCAGAAAAAGTCTTCCTCGTGTAAGCAGGATTACAAGCTGCCCTGAGATGTGATGTCCATTGCTTTAGAATTGTTTTCCACTCTTCTTTACTTAGCGTGAAACAAAAGTGAAGTTTGGGTTGGCAAGGGGATCCTGTGGCTCATGAGTTTTTGCGCTTAAGCACATTTTGGCGCTTAAGCGGCTCTGTGAAATTGACCCCAGGTTTTGTGTAATATGCAAAATGTATATACCTGAGATAGTCAGGGATGAGACCCAGAATGCGTCTCACACCAAACGGAAAAGATGTTCCGTCATAGACTGCTTGATATTCTCAGGCCTCGTGATCCCTGCCATAGTCGCGGGGAGGGAGTTCCAAAGTGATGCGCAGTATGGAGTGAATTAGGATCGCTGATGACTTGCAGTTTTCTATTGCAGTGTGGCCCAGTGAATGCTTGTCCAGGGTCGACCCCCAACCTTACTATGAGGCGTGCGTGTACGACCTGTGTGCGTCACTTCCGGATGAGGACTACCTGTGCGACAGCATGGCGACCTATGCGCAGGCGTGCAAGCAGGTCGGCGGTCCCACCGTTGAATGGCGCCCTCAGGCAGCTCCGTGCGGTTAGTCCAGTCACGTCCAGGCTGCATGAATGAGGCCTAGGCCCTTTTTCCAGAACCCGGCTTAGGCTTCGGCTCCGGCTTCGTCTGTATTATCCCAAAGCCGAAAAACACCGGTCGGGAGTTCTTTGTCGAAGTTGAAGCTTTGGATTCCTTTTTCAAAACGCAGTAAAACATTTTAAAATGATGCCAAAAGCTTCCTGGTTTCGTGCCTTGTATTTGAAATGGATGAAAGAACTGGAGACGAAGCCGGGTTTTGGAGAAGGGTCCTAGTCCTAAGTCCTTGGCTATGGCTTCTTATTTTACATATGAATAATATTGGACAGTGTATCAAAATTGTTCTTGAAATGTAAAATTGTACAGAGCAAAGAGTATACAGTGAGTACAGTGATACTTGTGAGTGACAAGCAAACACTCAATGAATTTCTTTTCACCCACAAAAAAATAAGTCTGAACATATGATGAGTGCACATTTCAAATTAGCCGGTTTACTTTTTTAAAATCAAAACGGTCTCTGTTGAAAATTCCAGACCAGGCCAAAGCTTTGGTCGCACAGCTTTATGTATTAGATACTTGCGTTGATGTAGGTGTTGATTATCAATTTCACTGATTAGCAAAATCTTCTTTTCTGAAAATAGATTTTGATTTTGACATTTTGAATCTAGCAGGACCTCTTTCAAATCTTAAAATTTAGTGGGCCTGACGTTTCGATCCTAGCAGGACCTTTCTCAAAGGCAGAGAAAGGTCCTGCTAGGATCGAAACTTCAGGCCCACTAACTTTTAAGATTTGCATTTTGGTAATGTTAGTCAGTAAGCAGTTTGCAACATATTTGTATATCAAATAAAGGAATATTCGCTGAATGAAGTAGAAACTTGCCTGATATGTATACCCAGAGTAAAGGGTCTGAAATTGATGACTGCAGGATTATTGGAAAAGGGGTTTCATAAAAGGTTTTTTTAGGTGTAACTATTTACATTTTGAAAGGCCTGACGTTTCTATCTTAGTGAGACCTTTCTAAAAGACCAAGTCTTTGACGTTTTACAAAATGAAGTTAATACAAAACCTGTTGCTAACTGCTCACTGACTAAAATGACCTGCAATACATAAATCTCAAAAGTTAGAGGGCCTGACGTTTCAATCCTAGCAGGACCTTTCTCAAAGGCAAAGAGAAAGGTCCTGCTTGAGACAGGTCCTGCTAGGATCGAAACGTCAAGCCCTCTAACTTTAGATTTCTACAAAGTGGATAGAGAAATCCCTCACCCTACTAAAGTACAAGGAAATGGAATCAAATGCGAAATGGAATCAATGGAAACGTCAGGCCCACTAACTTTTAAGATTTGCATTTTGGTAATGTTAGTCAGTAAGCAGTTTGCAACATGTTTGTATATTACTCCAGGACCTCTTTCAAAGTTAGATTCTGTTCTCGTTTGCAGTTCTGACCTGTCCTGAGGGAAGGGTGTACGATGCATGCGCAAGCGCCTGTCAGCCATCGTGTGCCACCGGATTCGACACGGAACCCAACTGTCCTTACCCGTGTGAGGAGACCTGCAGGTGTCCCGAGGGATACCTGCAAGACGGCAACGACCGGTGCGTCCGACCCTCAAACTGTGGCTGCAGTTTGCAAGATGGCACCTACGTTCAGGTGAAAAAACAAAAACAATGATATTCAAATGATGATGTTTTGCTTCATAAAAAGATGGTTCAAGTGATCAGAAATGGGCTCAGATTGCACCACAGAGCGTCTATAATCCAACATTTTTCGGGCCCTTAAAGCGGGACCCGAACCCCACACCCTAAGGGCTTCACGCTTTGCGCTCGCTTACCATGACGGAAAATTCCAGACATTTTCATTTTGGGAGAATCACGTCCCTGTTTATGTACAATGTAAGCAGAGATTCAAACAGCCAAGGGTACCCTTTTTTCACAAAAGATGCAGGAGATCTAATTATCTTCCCTTTTAATTTTCATGAACTTTGAAATCTCTGAAAGTGAAAGTGAAAATATGCAAAATCTGACAATGGAACCATTGAACATTATTTCTGAAAATGCCCAATATGGCATGTGCTTTATGCAAGTAGAGCGGGTGATCAAAGTCACGCGATGTGTCGTTGCTGGTGGCGACGTTTCGGTCGCTAACTGCTAACCTTCATCAGGCAACTGAAGAATGCGCACCGAGGCGTCCATGCGCTGTCTACACCACCGCGATGAACAACCCCTTCATTTCCATTGCTTTATGCGACTTGAATAATGAATGTGTTATCATAAAATTGAAGTGCAAATGTGAAATATTTCTTGGCTAGTCTGGTGAGACCATCATTGAGGAAGGATGTGGGCAGCGATGCACATGTCTGTCTGGGACTTATAGCTGTGAGGCCTACTCCTGCCAAGCCAACGCTGAGTGCATCACCAAAGCAGGCGTCCTGGATTGCTACTGCAAGGAGGGTTTCATTGTTGACGGAGACAGCTGTATCCAAGGTAACGGGGAGGCCAGGGTTCATCTGTGAAAACTACTATCTTCTCCTTTGACTTATTTAAATTTCTATTATAATGTCTTGTCTCTGTGGTAGTCTTGTATTTGTTTAGTGTTTTGTAACCTATTGTGTTCTAATGTGTAACCTATAATTATGTATTCCTATATTTGTACAAGGGCCCACACTTATAAGCTCTGCTTCTTCGTGGGTGCCTTCACAGTATATTCTATATTTTATAAACAGAAATGTATAAGCTTAGAGTGATTCTCTACTGTGAAAATAAATGAATGAATATAGGAGTCCCTTACATTTAAGGGATCTTAATATGTAGTTTCCAATTTCCTAAGAGCTTTCGACAAAATCGTCTGCCCTAAATTGTCTTTTTTTAAAGAAATGTTGGGAGTTTGTCATTCCGATCAGCATACTCCAACTGGTGTTCTCTGATTGACCAACAATGTTAACACTTTTACCATCGTAAAATTTAGTGGGCCTGACGATTCGGTCCTAGCAGGACCTTTCTCAAAGGCACTCTGCCTTTGAGAAAGGTCCTGCTAGGATCGAAACGTCAGGCCCACTAAATTTTACGATTTACATTTTGGTAATTTTAGTCAGTAAGCAGTTTGCAACATTTTTGTATATCACTTTTACCATCGTTAGAAACAGTAATGGTCACATGTTACCCACAATTTTCCATTGCATTAATGGAAATGTAGGAATTTATTCATTTCACACAAAAAAAACACCAAAGATTGAACGGCAATGAAAAGTCAACATGAAATTTTGCGCTGATGAAATTCCTTGATCTATTGACACAAAAAGTGATTGTTCAGACACTGTGTCTTTTGTTTGCAGCTCCCGGCTTGTGCGTGGTTTGGGGTGACCCCCACTACATAACCTTTGACAACCTGATGTACGACTTCCAGGGAATCTGCCAGTACACCTTGGTGGGGATCTGTCAGAATTCATCCTCAGGGCTCCCACTCTTCCACCTGTCGGCCGTGAACAGCCGCAGGAGACCCTCGGACGTCGTGTCCTACCTCCAGGAGCTGAAACTGTCCTACCAGGGCAGCGAGTTCAGCCTGATGCGAGGTGGTGAGGTTCGTCTGGACGGGCTGAGGGTTACCCTGCCTCTCGTCCACCCCTCCGGTCTTGTCATCAGAGACGTGGGGCCCTATTTGGTAAGAACGACTTCAGATCTCAGTCTTGAATCTGTTCAGTGATTCCATTTCTTTGTACTTGAGTAGGGTGAGGGATTTCTCTATCCACTTTGTAAAAATCTAAAGTTAGAGGGCTTGATGTTTCGATCCTTGCAGGACCTGTCTCAAGCAGGACCTTTCTCTTTGCCTTTGATTCCATTTCCTTGTACTTGAGTAGGGTGAGGGATTTCTCTATCCACTTTGTAGAAATCTAAAGTTAGAGGGCTTGATGTTTCGATCCTAGCAGGATCTGTCTCAAGCAGGACCTTTCTCTTTGCCTTTGATTCCATTTCCTTGTACTTGAGTAGGGTGAGGGATTTCTCTATCCACTTTGTAAAAAACTAAAGTTAGAGGGCTTGATGTTTCGATCCTAGCAGGACCTGTCTCAAGCAGGACCTTTCTCTTTGCCTTTGAGAAAGGTCCTGCTAGGATCGAAACGTCAGGCCCTCTAACTTTTGAGATTTATGTATTGCAGGTCATTTTAGTCAGTGAGCAGTTAGCAACAGTTTTTGTATTAACTTCATTTTGTAAAACGTCAAAGACTTGGTCTTTTAGAAAGGTCTCACTAAGATAGAAACGTCAGGCCCTTCAAAAAAAACTTTTATGAAACCCTTTTTCCACTAATCCTGCAGTCATCAATTTCTGACCCTCTACTCTGGGTATACATATCAGGTAAGTTGACTTTGTAAGAACCGCTAGGAAAGGCAATCGCAAGTTTCTACTTCATTCAGCGAATATTTCTTAATTTGATATACAAAAATGTTGCAAACTGCTTACTGACTAAAATTACCAAAATGCAAATCTTAAAATTGAGTGGACCTGACGTTTCGATCCTAGCAGGACCTTTCTCAAAGGCAGAGTGACAAGGACAAAACAGATACATGTACACGAAGGAAGGGGGAAGAGAGTGAATAGGACACAGATGAGAAACAAAGGACAAGAGTAAAGCTGGTAGGGTGAGATCAAAGGGAAGGGCAAGGATTAGGGTAGGGATTCGTGAGAGGAGGGGAAAGATCAAAGAGAAGGGCAAGGAGTAGGGTAGGGATAAGTGAGAAGAGGGGGAAAGATCAAAGTAATGCTGTCCGTCTTAGCCGTGAGAAAATGTGGATGAAGCGTCTTCGAACTATTCAACCACATGGTCTCAACATCCAGGAGGGTAATGACTAACACCATGCAGCTTTCTGATAATCCTTCTTTTGTGTTCAGTCCTTCACACTTCTCTCTTTGATCTTTCCCCCTCTTCTCACTAATCACTACCCTACTCCTTGCCCTTCTCTTTGATCTTTCCCCCTCCTCTCACTAATCCCTACCCTACCCCTTGCCCTTCCCTTTGATCTCTCCCTACCAGCTTCACTCTTTGTCCTCTGTTTCTCATCCGTGTCCTATTCACTCTCTCCCCCCTTCCTTCGTGTACATGTATCTGTTTTGTCCTTGTCACTCTGCCTTTGAGAAAGGTCCTGCTAGGATCAAAATGTCAGGCCCACTAAATTTTAAAATTAATTTGTTAATCATTCCGTCTTTTGGGGGGTTTGGGGTTTTCGACACAGGAATTGGTGACGGATTTCCAGCTGGTTGTCAAGTATGACCGAGGTTACACGACAGCGATCAGCGTGCCTGCCACCTACTGGAACATGACATGCGGCCTGTGTGGGACCTTTGACGATGATCAGACCAACGACCTTCGCTTACCCGATGACACACTGGTAAGGCTGTCTTGTCGAGTTTCAACCATCCAATATTAAACTGGTTCCCTGACCAACACTTTTGAGGAATTAGATGTGGGGGGGGGGCATGTAAGGTCTATTCAACATTGAATATCAATTCTGTACCGTTGAATAGAACTTCGTCGTGCGTGTTGGAACGAATAATTTAGTGACATGTGATCAAGATCCACCAATCAGATGACAGAGATTGATGCGGTGATTGTATGATATCTACCGGTACTTCATACCATTCAAACCAATTCTTCAATGGATCGTCCTTCTTCATTGCTCAGGCCCCCACGGCGTACGATTTTGCGAACAGTTGGGTCGTGAATGTGGATGAGTGTGACGTGGTCCCAGACGTCATCAACCCATGTGAAGATGAAACTTCGCCATTGTTTCTACAGGCTAGGGATCTGTGTTACATACTTGTAGAGGAATCGGGTAAGTTAACTGTCAGTCTTAAAATTTAGTGGGCCTGACGTTTCGATCCTAGCAGGACCTTTCTCAAAGGCAGAGAAAGGTCCGGCAAGGACCATTGAGAAAGGTCCTGCTAGGATCGAAACGTCAGGCCCACTAGCAGGACCTTTCTCAAAGGCAGAGTGACAAGGACAAAACAGATACATGTACACGAAGGAAGGGGGAAGAGAGTGAATAGGACATGGATGAGAAACAAAGGACAAAGAGTGAAGCTGGTAGGGTGAGATCAAAGGGAAGGGCAAGGGGTAGGGTAGGGATTAGTGAGAAGAGGGGGAAAGATCAAAGAGAGAAGTGTGGAGGAGTGAACACAAAAGAAGGATTATCAGAATGCTGCATGGTGTTAGTCATTACCCTCCTGGATGTTGAGACCATGTGGTTGAATAGTCCGAAGACGCTTCATTCTCACGGCTTAGACGGACAGCATTACTACGGTGACCAAGGGATTGTATGCCCAGTACACTCATATCTGATATCGAATGATCAGGGAGATTGAAGTGATACCCAA
This sequence comes from Luidia sarsii, assembly GCA_949987565.1. Lineage (NCBI taxonomy): Eukaryota > Metazoa > Echinodermata > Asteroidea > Paxillosida > Luidiidae > Luidia > Luidia sarsii. Next base: position 2,514,488 of record OX465105.1, on the reverse strand, counting down.
CAGGGTCTTTGATCTCATTCAGAATTTTAAAACAAAAAAGCATTTTTCCTGTATTTGTTGTAGTCATTTTAAAATGAAGTTAATACAAAAACGGTTGCAAACTGCTCACTGACTAAAATGACACGCAATGCATGAATCTTGCCAGATAATGCTCTTTGATCTCATTCAGAATCTTAAAACGAAAAAGCATTTTTCCTGTATTTGTTGGAGTCATTTTAAAATGAAGTTAATACAAAAACAGTTGCAAACTGCTCACTGACTAAAATGACCTGCAATGCATGAATCTTAAAAGTTAGAGGGCCTGACGTTCACATCCTAGCAGGACCTTTGAGAAAGGTCCTGCTAGGATCAAAGAGGGTCATTTTAAGATGGTAAATATTGATTATAGTGACAGCGAGTTTTTTTGAAATCTGTCTGCGTACAGGACCCTTCAGGTCTTGTTATGACTACGTAGATTCTTCGCCTTACTACGAGTCGTGCTTGTACGATCTGTGTGTCACTCTACCTGATGACGACATCCTGTGTGCTAGTGTGAGCAGCTATGCAGAGGCTTGCCGGACTGCAGGCGGTACGCCCGGTGACTGGAGAGCTGAGAGATCCCAGTGTGGTGAGTCTTTATCCAAACGTCACTTTATCGGTAGCACACTAAACAGAGTGCATTTACAGTTGACCCTGACCCTGACCCTGAGACACTTGAAAGAGATGAAATGCAGCAATGTACTTTCTCTGGTATTCTCTCCACCCAAGAAGATTCAAGAGTGGGGGTTATGGGGAAAACCATGTGTAAAATTTTTAAGGTTTAGTCGACCCTACCCTACTACGGTGATATACAAAAATGTTGCAAACTGCTTACTGACTAAAATTACCAAAAAGTAAATCTAAAATTTAGTGGGCCTGACGTTTCGATCCTAGCAGGACCTTTCTCAAAGGCAGAGTGAGAAGGACAAAACAGATACATGTACACGAAGGCAGGGGGAGAGAGTGAATAGGACACGGATGAGAAACAGAGGACAAAGAGTGAAGCTGGTAGGGTGAGATCAAAGGGAAGGGCAAGGGGTAGGGTAGGGATTAGTGAGAGGAGGGGGAAAGATCAAAGAGAAGGGCAAGGAGTGGGGTAGGGATTAGTGACAATAGGGGGAAAAGATCAAAGAGAGAAGTTTGAAAGACTGAACACAAAAGAAGGATTATCAGAAAGCTGCATGGTGTTAGTCATTACCCTCCTGGATGTTGAGACCATGTGGTTGAATAGTCCGAAGACGCTTCATCCACATTTTCTCACGGCTAAGACGGACAGCATTACTACGGTACCCTACTACGCTTAACAATATGCAAATATGGGTTCAGTTGGGGAAATCTCTGTTGACCTTAACCCTGAACAATCTGCACCGCATCCCTTTCAAGCTATCGTGTGCGAGGACAGCAAGATCTTTGACAGGTGCACCACGGCCTGTCCACCCACCTGTATGGATAGAAACAGCGCCCTCAACTGTAATGCACCTTGCGTGGAAGGTTGCCGCTGCCCTAATGGCACCCTCCTGGACGGCGGACGATGCATCGAGGAGAGTGATTGTGGGTGTATGTCAGAAGGCGGAATTTACCTCCAGGTAGGTTTTCTATTTCAACTCAGAACTATGAATTGAAACTTCCTTGTGCATCAATGCTAATGTTACTTGCTGGGGACACAGTAACTCCACAAGCCGACGAGATATAAATCTAGAAAAAGTTGTATCTGCCATGTTCTTCATTGTTCTCAGTCCGGGTCTAGCTTGGTGGATTCTGAGTGCTCATCTAGATGTGTCTGTACGGAAGGAGTGCTGGAGTGTCAGAGCTACGCATGTGACGAGTTTGCACGTTGTAAGATCAAAAGTGGCGTCCGTGGTTGCTATTGTGATAGAGGTCTCACGGGAGACGGTCAGACTTGCACGCGTGGTAAGTATGTTCTTTGTCTTCAAACTGTCTGTCCATTTTGCTTATTTGTAAACAGTGCATTAGAAGTGCTTGGATTTCCTCTCAAATGGGAATAGAGTTTGAATGCTTGATGAACCATTTGATTTGCTAGGTCCTGGGATGTGCACGGTATGGGGTGATCCACATTACGTCACATTCGACAGAGCCACATACGACTTCCAAGGGGAGTGTGAATACACACTGGTCAGGGACTGTAAAAACAGCAGCCAAGAAGAATCCTTCCATGTCATCGGAAGGAACGCCAAGAACAAACCATCGGATACAGTCTCCTTCAATCGAGAAGTCGTGGTAGAATTGATGGACGTGGTGTATTCCTTACGCTCTGGAAATGAGCTTCGAATCGATGGAGTGACTGCATCGTATCCTTTAGTGCGCCCAGACGGAGTGGATATCAGAAGAGTCGGCAAATACCTGGTAAGAGACATTCCTTGCTTTTATCAATTGATCTACAGATTTCGATTGGCAGGAAAATGTGGAAAGATGCTGATGATTGAAACCAAAATGACCTGTCTGTTTATTTGGTTTGTAGGTCCTAAGCACCGATTTCCAACTGGTGGTTCGCTACGATGGAAATAGTAGGGTGGAAGTAGAGGTTCCCTTCCAGTACTGGGAGAAGACTTGCGGACTTTGTGGCACGTTCGACGGAGATGACACCAACGAATACATCTTGCCAGATGGCTCAATGGTACGATGAGAAATGGATGAAATTCTGTTTGCACTATCTGTGTTTTAGTTCCCATTTGTCCCTTGAAGAACTTAAGGTGATATACACAAATTTTGCAAACTGCTTACTGACTAAAATTACCAAAAAGTAAATCTAAAATTTAGTGGGCCTGACGTTTCGATTCTAGCAGGACCTTTCTCAAAGGCAGAAGAAGGCCTTCTCAAAGGCCTTGAAGAAGTTGTTAGTAAACTGGAATTGTCTGACATTACTGTTTCAGGTTGAGAGTGCGGTTGAATTTGGTGATAGCTGGAAGCTGGATACACTAGAGTGTCCTTTGACGCCAGAAGTCCCAAATCCATGTGACAGTGACCGACACAAGTATCAGCAGGCCAATGATTTGTGCTATATACTCAAAGATAGAACAGGTATGAGCACACATTAAGCTTGACCTCGGTACAGTGACTTGAATTACCAGGTTGATGAAAGCCCTTGAATTGATTCCAACTACATTGTATATGAAACTGTGATCCTTGTTTGAACTGCTTACAGGACCTTTTGCGGCATGTCACGATTTTGTGGATCCAAGTGAATACCAGGAAGCTTGTCGCTATGACCTGTGTGCCACATTGCCTGATGAGCAGGTACTCTGTGACAGTTTGGAAAGCTACGCCCAAAGCTGCCTTCAGGCTGGAGGGAGTCCCGGGGATTGGAAACTACAAACTCCACAGTGTCGTAAGTTGCAACCAAATGGAAGAAAATGTACTCATGCAGGAATGAATTTGATAGAAGCAGTTGATGATTGAGTCCTTTTGCAATGCCGGAGGCATGACAATCATACAGTTCCTCTGAAATCCAGCTTTGCTCTTTGCAACCCCCTTTTCAGGAATTCAGTGCCGGAACAATCTGGTGTATGACTCGTGCGGTACTACTTGTCCTGCAACTTGTCAGGAGCCCTCGGCTTCTTCCAACTGCATGGAATCATGTAGTGAAACCTGTGTGTGTCCGGAAGGTCTACTTCTTGAAGGAGACCGCTGTATCCAGCAGTCTGAATGTGGATGTCTATTAAGTGATGGACATACTTACATTCCTGTAAGTATATGAAATAAGTCTTGAACGATTTGGCTTCCTTTTACCCAATTGTTTGTATAAGTTAACCTAGTTGACGGATGCATAGAAGAGAAGTGAAATTGTAACGATGCCATGGGTCATGTCCTCTCTTTTTTAGTCCGGGTCTAACTGGGTGGATTCTGAGTGCTCATCTAGATGTGTCTGTACGGGAGGAGTGTTGGAGTGTCAGAGCTACGCATGTGACGAGTTTGCACGTTGTAAGATCAAAAGTGGCGTCCGTGGTTGCTATTGTGAAAGAGGTTTCAAGGGAGACGGTCAGACTTGCACGCGTGGTAAGCATGTTCTTTGTCTTCAAACCGTCTGTCCATTTGCTTTTTTGTAAACAGTGCATTAGAATTGCTTGGATTTCCTCTCAAATGGGAATAGAGTTTGAATGCCTGATGAACCATTTGATTTGCTAGGTCCTGGGATATGCACGGTATGGGGTGATCCACATTACGTCACATTCGACGGAGCCACATACGACTTCCAAGGGGAGTGTGAATACACACTGGTCAGGGACTGTAAGAACAGCAGCCAAGAAGAATCCTTCCATGTCATCGGAAGGAACGCCAAGAACAAACCATCGGATACAGTCTCCTTCAATCGAGAAGTCGTGGTAGAATTGATGGACGTGGTGTATTCCTTACGCTCTGGAAATGAGCTTCGAATCGATGGAGTGACTGCATCGTATCCTTTAGTGCGCCCAGACGGAGTGGATATCAGAAGAGTCGGCAAATACCTGGTAAGAGACATTCCTTGCTTTTGTCAATTGATATACAGATTTCGATTGGCAGGAAAATGTGGAAAGATGCTGATGATTGAAACCAAAATGACCTGTCTGTTTATTTGGTTTGTAGGTCCTAAGCACCGATTTCCAACTGGTGGTTCGCTACGATGGAAATAGTAGGGTGGAAGTAGAGGTTCCCTTCCAGTACTGGGAGAAGACTTGCGGACTTTGTGGCACGTTCGACGGAGATGACACCAACGAATACATCTTGCCAGATGGCTCAATGGTACGATGAGAAATGGATGAAATCCTGTTTGCACTATCTGTGTTTTAGTTCCCATTTGTCCCTTGAAGAACTTAAGGTGATATACAAAAATGTTGCAAACTGCTTACTGACTAAAATTACCAAAAAGTAAATCTAAAATTTAGTGGGCCTGACGTTTCGATCCTAGCAGGACCTTTCCCAAAGGCAGAAGAAGGCCTTCTCAAAGGCCTTGAAGAAGTTGTTAGTAAACTGGAATTGTCTGACATTACTGTTTCAGGTTGAGAGTGCGGTTGAATTTGGTGATAGCTGGAAGCTGGATACACTAGAGTGTCCTTTGACGCCAGAAGTCCCAAATCCATGTGACAGTGACCGACACAAGTATAAGCAGGCCAATGATTTGTGCTATATACTCAAAGATAGAACAGGTATGAGCACACATTAAGCTTGACCTCGGTACAGTGACTTGAATTACCAGGTTGATGAAAGCCCTTGAATTGATTCCAACTACATTGTATATGAAACTGTGATCCTTGTTTGAACTGCTTACAGGACCTTTTGCGGCATGTCACGATTTTGTGGATCCAAGTGAATACCACGAAGCTTGTCGCTATGACCTGTGTGCCACATTGCCTGATGAGCAGGTACTCTGTGACAGTTTGGAAAGCTACGCCCAAAGCTGCCTTCAGGCTGGAGGGAGTCCCGGGGATTGGAAACTACAAACTCCACAGTGTCGTAAGTTGCAACCAAATGGAAGAAAATGTACTCATGCAGGAATGAATTTGATAGAAGCAGTTGATGATTGAGTCCTTTTGCAATGCCGGAGGCATGACAATCATACAGTTCCTCTGAAATCCAGCTTTGCTCTTTGCAACCCCCTTTTCAGGAATTCAGTGCCGAAACAATTTGGTGTATGACTCGTGCGGTACTACTTGTCCTGCAACTTGTCAGGAGCCCTCGGCTTCTTCCAACTGCATGGAATCATGTAGTGAAACCTGTGTGTGTCCGGAAGGTCTACTTCTTGAAGGAGACCGCTGTATCCAGCAGTCTGAATGTGGATGTCTATTAAGTGATGGACATACTTACATTCCTGTAAGTATATGAAATAAGTCTTGAACGATTTGGCTTCCTTTTACCCAGTTGTTTGTATAAGTTAACCTAGCTGACGGATGCATAGAAGAGAAGTGAAATTGTAACGATGCCATGGGTCATGTCCTCTCTTTTTTAGTCCGGGTCTAACTGGGTGGATTCTGAGTGCTCATCTAGATGTGTCTGTACGGGAGGAGTGTTGGAGTGTCAGAGCTACGCATGTGACGAGTTTGCACGTTGTAAGATCAAAAGTGGCGTCCGTGGTTGCTATTGTGAAAGAGGTTTCAAGGGAGACGGTCAGACTTGCACGCGTGGTAAGCATGTTCTTTGTCTTCAAACCGTCTGTCCATTTGCTTATTTGTAAACAGTGCATTAGAATTGCTTGGATTTCCTCTCAAATGGGAATAGAGTTTGAATGCTTGATGAACCATTTGATTTGCTAGGTCCTGGGATGTGCACGGTATGGGGTGATCCACATTACGTCACATTCGACGGAGCCACATACGACTTCCAAGGGGAGTGTGAATACACACTGGTCAGGGACTGTAAAAACAGCAGCCAAGAAGAATCCTTCCATGTCATCGGAAGGAACGCCAAGAACAAACCATCGGATACAGTCTCCTTCAATCGAGAAGTCGTGGTAGAATTGATGGACGTGGTGTATTCCTTACGCTCTGGAAAAGAGCTTCGAATCGATGGAGTGACTGCATCGTATCCTTTAGTGCGCCCAGACGGAGTGGATATCAGAAGAGTCGGCAAATACCTGGTAAGAGACATTCCTTGCTTTTGTCAATTGATATACAGATTTCGATTGGCAGGAAAATGTGGAAAGATGCTGATGATTGAAACCAAAATGACCTGTCTGTTTATTTGGTTTGTAGGTCCTAAGCACCGATTTCCAACTGGTGGTTCGCTACGATGGAAATAGTAGGGTGGAAGTAGAGGTTCCCTTCCAGTACTGGGAGAAGACTTGCGGACTTTGTGGCACGTTCGACGGAGATGACACCAACGAATACATCTTGCCAGATGGCTCAATGGTACGATGAGAAATGGATGAAATCCTGTTTGCACTATCTGTGTTTTAGTTCCCATTTGTCCCTTGAAGAACTTGTTAGTAAACTGGAATTGTCTGACATTACTGTTTCAGGTTGAGAGTGCGGTTGAATTTGGTGATAGCTGGAAGCTGGATACACTAGAGTGTCCTTTGACGCCAGAAGTCCCAAATCCATGTGACAGTGACCGACACAAGTATAAGCAGGCCAATGATTTGTGCTATATACTCAAAGATAGAACAGGTATGAGCACACATTAAGCTTGACCTCGGTACAGTGACTTGAATTACCAGGTTGATGAAAGCCCTTGAATTGATTCCAACTACATTGTATATGAAACTGTGATCCTTGTTTGAACTGCTTACAGGACCTTTTGCGGCATGTCACGATTTTGTGGATCCAAGTGAATACCACGAAGCTTGTCGCTATGACCTGTGTGCCACATTGCCTGATGAGCAGGTACTCTGTGACAGTTTGGAAAGCTACGCCCAAAGCTGCCTTCAGGCTGGAGGGAGTCCCGGGGATTGGAAACTACAAACTCCACAGTGTCGTAAGTTGCAACCAAATGGAAGAAAATGTACTCATGCAGGAATGAATTTGATAGAAGCAGTTGATGATTGAGTCCTTTTGCAATGCCGGAGGCATGACAATCATACAGTTCCTCTGAAATCCAGCTTTGCTCTTTGCAACCCCCTTTTCAGGAATTCAGTGCCGAAACAATTTGGTGTATGACTCGTGCGGTACTACTTGTCCTGCAACTTGTCAGGAGCCCTCGGCTTCTTCCAACTGCATGGAATCATGTAGTGAAACCTGTGTGTGTCCGGAAGGTCTACTTCTTGAAGGAGACCGCTGTATCCAGCCGTCTGAATGTGGATGTCTATTAAGTGATGGACATACTTACATTCCTGTAAGTATATGAAATAAGTCTTGAACGATTTGGCTTCCTTTTACCCAATTGTTTGTATAAGTTAACCTAGTTGACGGATGCATAGAAGAGAAGTGAAATTGTAACGATGCCATGGGTCATGTCCTCTCTTTTTTAGTCCGGGTCTAACTGGGTGGATTCTGAGTGCTCATCTAGATGTGTCTGTACGGGAGGAGTGTTGGAGTGTCAGAGCTACGCATGTGACGAGTTTGCACGTTGTAAGATCAAAAGTGGCGTCCGTGGTTGCTATTGTGAAAGAGGTTTCAAGGGAGACGGTCAGACTTGCACGCGTGGTAAGCATGTTCTTTGTCTTCAAACCGTCTGTCCATTTGCTTATTTGTAAACAGTGCATTAGAATTGCTTGGATTTCCTCTCAAATGGGAATAGAGTTTGAATGCTTGATGAACCATTTGATTTGCTAGGTCCTGGGATGTGCACGGTATGGGGTGATCCACATTACGTCACATTCGACGGAGCCACATACGACTTCCAAGGGGAGTGTGAATACACACTGGTCAGGGACTGTAAGAACAGCAGCCAAGAAGAATCCTTCCATGTCATCGGAAGGAACGCCAAGAACAAACCATCGGATACAGTCTCCTTCAATCGAGAAGTCGTGGTAGAATTGATGGACGTGGTGTATTCCTTACGCTCTGGAAAAGAGCTTCGAATCGATGGAGTGACTGCATCGTATCCTTTAGTGCGCCCAGACGGAGTGGATATCAGAAGAGTCGGCAAATACCTGGTAAGAGACATTCCTTGCTTTTGTCAATTGATATACAGATTTCGATTGGCAGGAAAATGTGGAAAGATGCTGATGATTGAAACCAAAATGACCTGTCTGTTTATTTGGTTTGTAGGTCCTAAGCACCGATTTCCAACTGGTGGTTCGCTACGATGGAAATAGTAGGGTGGAAGTAGAGGTTCCCTTCCAGTACTGGGAGAAGACTTGCGGACTTTGTGGCACGTTCGACGGAGATGACACCAACGAATACATCTTGCCAGATGGCTCAATGGTACGATGAGAAATGGATGAAATCCTGTTTGCACTATCTGTGTTTTAGTTCCCATTTGTCCCTTGAAGAACTTAAGGTGATATACAAAAATGTTGCAAACTGCTTACTGACTAAAATTACCAAAAAGTAAATCTAAAATTTAGTGGGCCTGACGTTTCGATCCTAGCAGGACCTTTCCCAAAGGCAGAAGAAGGCCTTCTCAAAGGCCTTGAAGAAGTTGTTAGTAAACTGGAATTGTCTGACATTACTGTTTCAGGTTGAGAGTGCGGTTGAATTTGGTGATAGCTGGAAGCTGGATACACTAGAGTGTCCTTTGACGCCAGAAGTCCCAAATCCATGTGACAGTGACCGACACAAGTATAAGCAGGCCAATGATTTGTGCTATATACTCAAAGATAGAACAGGTATGAGCACACATTAAGCTTGACCTCGGTACAGTGACTTGAATTACCAGGTTGATGAAAGCATTTGAATTGATTCCAACTACATTGTATATGAAACTGTGATCCTTGTTTAAACTGCTTACAGGACCTTTTGCGGCATGTCACGATTTTGTGGATCCAAGTGATTACCACGAAGCTTGTCGCTATGACCTGTGTGCCACATTGCCTGATGAGCAGGTACTCTGTGACAGTTTGGAAAGCTACGCCCAAAGCTGCCTTCAGGCTGGAGGGAGTCCCGGGGATTGGAAACTACAAACTCCACAGTGTCGTAAGTTGCAACCAAATGGAAGAAAATGTACTCATGCAGGAATGAATTTGATAGAAGCAGTTGATGATTGAGTCCTTTTGCAATGCCGGAGGCATGACAATCATACAGTTCCTCTGAAATCCAACTTTGCTCTTTGCAACCCCCTTTTCAGGAATTCAGTGCCGAAACAATCTTGTGTATGACTCGTGCGGTACTACTTGTCCTGCAACTTGTCAGGAGCCCTCGGCTTCTTCCAACTGCATGGAATCATGTGGTGAAACCTGTGTGTGTCCGGAAGGTCTACTTCTTGAAGGAGACCGCTGTATCCAGCCGTCTGAATGTGGATGTCTATTAAGTGATGGACATACTTACATTCCTGTAAGTATATGAAATAAGTCTCGAACGATTTGGCTTCCTTTTACCCAATTGTTTGTTTAATGTAACCTAGCTGACGGATGCATAGAAGAGAAGTGAAATTGTAACGATGCCATGGGTCATGTCCTCTCTTTTTTAGTCCGGGTCTAACTGGGTGGATTCTGAGTGCTCATCTAGATGTGTCTGTACGGGAGGAGTGTTGGAGTGTCAGAGCTACGCATGTGACGAGTTTGCACGTTGTAAGATCAAAAGTGGCGTCCGTGGTTGCTATTGTGAAAGAGGTTTCAAGGGAGACGGTCAGACTTGCACGCGGGGTAAGCATGTTCTTTGTCTTCAAACTGTCTGTCCATTTTGCTTATTTGTAAACAGTGCATTAGAATTGCTTGGATTTCCTCTCAAATGGGAATAGAGTTTGAATGCTTGATGAACCATTTGATTTGCTAGGTCCTGGGATGTGCACGGTATGGGGTGATCCACATTACGTCACATTCGACGGAGCCACATACGACTTCCAAGGGGAGTGTGAATACACACTGGTCAGGGACTGTAAAAACAGCAGCCAAGAAGAATCCTTCCATGTCATCGGAAGGAACGCCAAGAACAAACCATCGGATACAGTCTCCTTCAATCGAGAAGTCGTGGTAGAATTGATGGACGTGGTGTATTCCTTACGCTCTGGAAAAGAGCTTCGAATCGATGGAGTGACTGCATCGTATCCTTTAGTTCGCCCAGACGGAGTGGATATCAGAAGAGTCGGCAAATACCTGGTAAGAGACATTCCTTACTTTTGTCAATTGATATACAGATTTCGATTGGCAGGAAAATGTGGAAAGATGCTGATGATTGAAACCAAAATGACCTGTCTGTTTATTTGGTTTGTAGGTCCTGAGCACCGATTTCCAACTGGTGGTTCGCTACGATGGAAATAGTAGGGTGGAAGTAGAGGTTCCCTTCCAGTACTGGGAGAAGACTTGCGGACTTTGTGGCACGTTCGACGGAGATGACAACAACGAATACATCTTGCCAGATGGCTCAATGGTACGATGAGAAATGGATGAAATCCTGTTTGCACTATCTGTGTTTTAGTTCCCATTTGTCCCTTGAAGAAGTTGTTAGTAAACTGGAATTGTCTGACATTACTGTTTCAGGTTGAGAGTGCGGTTGAATTTGGTGATAGCTGGAAGCTGGATACACTAGAGTGTCCTTTGACGCCAGAAGTCCCAAATCCATGTGACAGTGACCGACACAAGTATAAGCAGGCCAATGATTTGTGCTATATACTCAAAGATAGAACAGGTATGAGCACACATTAAGCTTGACCTCGGTACAGTGACTTGAATTACCAGGTTGATGAAAGCATTTGAATTGATTCCAACTACATTGTATATGAAACTGTGATCCTTGTTTAAACTGCTTACAGGACCTTTTGTGGCATGTCACGATTTTGTGGATCCAAGTGAATACCACGAAGCTTGTCGCTATGACCTGTGTGCCACATTGCCTGATGAGCAGGTACTCTGTGACAGTTTGGAAAGCTACGCCCAAAGCTGCCTTCAGGCTGGAGGGAGTCCCGGGGATTGGAAACTACAAACTCCACAGTGTCGTAAGTTGCAACCAAATGGAAGAAAATGTACTCATGCAGGAATGAATTTGATAGAAGCAGTTGATGATTGAGTCCTTTTGCAATGCCGGAGGCATGACAATCATACAGTTCCTCTGAAATGCAACTTTGCTCTTTGCAACCCCCTTTTCAGGAATTCAGTGCCGAAACAATCTGGTGTATGACTCGTGCGGTACTACTTGTCCTGCAACTTGTCAGGAGCCCTCGGCTTCTTCCAACTGCATGGAATCATGTGGTGAAACCTGTGTGTGTCCGGAAGGTCTACTTCTTGAAGGAGACCGCTGTATCCAGCCGTCTGAATGTGGATGTCTATTAAGTGATGGACATACTTACATTCCTGTAAGTATATGAAATAAGTCTTGAACGATTTGGCTTCCTTTTACCCAATTGTTTGTTTAATGTAACCTAGCTGACGGATGCATAGAAGAGAAGTGAAATTGTAACGATGCCATGGGTCATGTCCTCTCTTTTTTAGTCCGGGTCTAACTGGGTGGATTCTGAGTGCTCATCGAGATGTGTCTGTACGGGAGGAGTGTTGGAGTGTCAGAGCTACGCATGTGACGAGTTTGCACGTTGTAAGATCAAAAGTGGCGTCCGTGGTTGCTATTGTGAAAGAGGTTTCAAGGGAGACGGTCAGACTTGCACGCGGGGTAAGCATGTTCTTTGTCTTCAAACTGTCTGTCCATTTTGCTTATTTGTAAACAGTGCATTAGAATTGCTTGGATTTCCTCTCAAATGGGAATAGAGTTTGAATGCTTGATGAACCATTTGATTTGCTAGGTCCTGGGATGTGCACGGTATGGGGTGATCCACATTACGTCACATTCGACGGAGCCACATACGACTTCCAAGGGGAGTGTGAATACACACTGGTCAGGGACTGTAAAAACAGCAGCCAAGAAGAATCCTTCCATGTCATCGGAAGGAACGCCAAGAACAAACCATCGGATACAGTCTCCTTCAATCGAGAAGTCGTGGTAGAATTGATGGACGTGGTGTATTCCTTACGCTCTGGAAAAGAGCTTCGAATCGATGGAGTGACTGCATCGTATCCTTTAGTGCGCCCAGACGGAGTGGATATCAGAAGAGTCGGCAAATACCTGGTAAGAGACATTCCTTGCTTTTGTCAATTGATCTACAGATTTTGATTGGCAGGAAAATGTGAAAAGATGCTGATGATTGAAACCAAAATGACCTGTCTGTTTATTTGGTTTGTAGGTCCTAAGCACCGATTTCCAACTGGTGGTTCGCTACGATGGAAATAGTAGGGTGGAAGTAGAGGTTCCCTTCCAGTACTGGGAGAAGACTTGCGGACTTTGTGGCACGTTCGACGGAGATGACAACAACGAATACATCTTGCCAGATGGCTCAATGGTACGATGAGAAATGGATGAAATCCTGTTTGCACTATCTGTGTTTTAGTTCCCATTTGTCCCTTGAAGAACTTAAGGTGATATACAAAAATGTTGCAAACTGCTTACTGACTAAAATTACCAAAAAGTAAATCTAAAATTTAGTGGGCCTGACGTTTCGATCCTAGCAGGACCTTTCTCAAAGGCAGAAGAAGGCCTTCTCAAAGGCCTTGAAGAAGTTGTTAGTAAACTGGAATTGTCTGACATTACTGTTTCAGGTTGAGAGTGCGGTTGAATTTGGTGATAGCTGGAAGCTGGATACACTAGAGTGTCCTTTGACGCCAGAAGTCCCAAATCCATGTGACAGTGACCGACACAAGTATAAGCAGGCCAATGATTTGTGCTATATACTCAAAGATAGAACAGGTATGAGCACACATTAAGCTTGACCTCGGTACAGTGACTTGAATTACCAGGTTGATGAAAGCCCTTGAATTGATTCCAACTACATTGTATATGAAACTGTGATCCTTGTTTGAACTGCTTACAGGACCTTTTGCGGCATGTCACGATTTTGTGGATCCAAGTGAATACCACGAAGCTTGTCGCTATGACCTGTGTGCCACATTGCCTGATGAGCAGGTACTCTGTGACAGTTTGGAAAGCTACGCCCAAAGCTGCCTTCAGGCTGGAGGGAGTCCCGGGGATTGGAAACTACAAACTCCACAGTGTCGTAAGTTGCAACCAAATGGAAGAAAATGTACTCATGCAGGAATGAATTTGATAGAAGCAGTTGATGATTGAGTCCTTTTGCAATGCCGGAGGCATGACAATCATACAGTTCCTCTGAAATCCAGCTTTGCTCTTTGCAACCCCCTTTTCAGGAATTCAGTGCCGAAACAATTTGGTGTATGACTCGTGCGGTACTACTTGTCCTGCAACTTGTCAGGAGCCCTCGGCTTCTTCCAACTGCATGGAATCATGTAGTGAAACCTGTGTGTGTCCGGAAGGTCTACTTCTTGAAGGAGACCGCTGTATCCAGCCGTCTGAATGTGGATGTCTATTAAGTGATGGACATACTTACATTCCTGTAAGTATATGAAATAAGTCTTGAACGATTTGGCTTCCTTTTACCCAATTGTTTGTATAAGTTAACCTAGTTGACGGATGCATAGAAGAGAAGTGAAATTGTAACGATGCCATGGGTCATGTCCTCTCTTTTTTAGTCCGGGTCTAACTGGGTGGATTCTGAGTGCTCATCTAGATGTGTCTGTACGGGAGGAGTGTTGGAGTGTCAGAGCTACGCATGTGACGAGTTTGCACGTTGTAAGATCAAAAGTGGCGTCCGTGGTTGCTATTGTGAAAGAGGTTTCAAGGGAGACGGTCAGACTTGCACGCGTGGTAAGCATGTTCTTTGTCTTCAAACCGTCTGTCCATTTGCTTATTTGTAAACAGTGCATTAGAATTGCTTGGATTTCCTCTCAAATGGGAATAGAGTTTGAATGCTTGATGAACCATTTGATTTGCTAGGTCCTGGGATGTGCACGGTATGGGGTGATCCACATTACGTCACATTCGACGGAGCCACATACGACTTCCAAGGGGAGTGTGAATACACACTGGTCAGGGACTGTAAGAACAGCAGCCAAGAAGAATCCTTCCATGTCATCGGAAGGAACGCCAAGAACAAACCATCGGATACAGTCTCCTTCAATCGAGAAGTCGTGGTAGAATTGATGGACGTGGTGTATTCCTTACGCTCTGGAAAAGAGCTTCGAATCGATGGAGTGACTGCATCGTATCCTTTAGTGCGCCCAGACGGAGTGGATATCAGAAGAGTCGGCAAATACCTGGTAAGAGACATTCCTTGCTTTTGTCAATTGATATACAGATTTCGATTGGCAGGAAAATGTGGAAAGATGCTGATGATTGAAACCAAAATGACCTGTCTGTTTATTTGGTTTGTAGGTCCTAAGCACCGATTTCCAACTGGTGGTTCGCTACGATGGAAATAGTAGGGTGGAAGTAGAGGTTCCCTTCCAGTACTGGGAGAAGACTTGCGGACTTTGTGGCACGTTCGACGGAGATGACACCAACGAATACATCTTGCCAGATGGCTCAATGGTACGATGAGAAATGGATGAAATCCTGTTTGCACTATCTGTGTTTTAGTTCCCATTTGTCCCTTGAAGAACTTAAGGTGATATACAAAAATGTTGCAAACTGCTTACTGACTAAAATTACCAAAAAGTAAATCTAAAATTTAGTGGGCCTGACGTTTCGATCCTAGCAGGACCTTTCCCAAAGGCAGAAGAAGGCCTTCTCAAAGGCCTTGAAGAAGTTGTTAGTAAACTGGAATTGTCTGACATTACTGTTTCAGGTTGAGAGTGCGGTTGAATTTGGTGATAGCTGGAAGCTGGATACACTAGAGTGTCCTTTGACGCCAGAAGTCCCAAATCCATGTGACAGTGACCGACACAAGTATAAGCAGGCCAATGATTTGTGCTATATACTCAAAGATAGAACAGGTATGAGCACACATTAAGCTTGACCTCGGTACAGTGACTTGAATTACCAGGTTGATGAAAGCATTTGAATTGATTCCAACTACATTGTATATGAAACTGTGATCCTTGTTTAAACTGCTTACAGGACCTTTTGCGGCATGTCACGATTTTGTGGATCCAAGTGATTACCACGAAGCTTGTCGCTATGACCTGTGTGCCACATTGCCTGATGAGCAGGTACTCTGTGACAGTTTGGAAAGCTACGCCCAAAGCTGCCTTCAGGCTGGAGGGAGTCCCGGGGATTGGAAACTACAAACTCCACAGTGTCGTAAGTTGCAACCAAATGGAAGAAAATGTACTCATGCAGGAATGAATTTGATAGAAGCAGTTGATGATTGAGTCCTTTTGCAATGCCGGAGGCATGACAATCATACAGTTCCTCTGAAATCCAACTTTGCTCTTTGCAACCCCCTTTTCAGGAATTCAGTGCCGAAACAATCTTGTGTATGACTCGTGCGGTACTACTTGTCCTGCAACTTGTCAGGAGCCCTCGGCTTCTTCCAACTGCATGGAATCATGTGGTGAAACCTGTGTGTGTCCGGAAGGTCTACTTCTTGAAGGAGACCGCTGTATCCAGCCGTCTGAATGTGGATGTCTATTAAGTGATGGACATACTTACATTCCTGTAAGTATATGAAATAAGTCTCGAACGATTTGGCTTCCTTTTACCCAATTGTTTGTTTAATGTAACCTAGCTGACGGATGCATAGAAGAGAAGTGAAATTGTAACGATGCCATGGGTCATGTCCTCTCTTTTTTAGTCCGGGTCTAACTGGGTGGATTCTGAGTGCTCATCTAGATGTGTCTGTACGGGAGGAGTGTTGGAGTGTCAGAGCTACGCATGTGACGAGTTTGCACGTTGTAAGATCAAAAGTGGCGTCCGTGGTTGCTATTGTGAAAGAGGTTTCAAGGGAGACGGTCAGACTTGCACGCGGGGTAAGCATGTTCTTTGTCTTCAAACTGTCTGTCCATTTTGCTTATTTGTAAACAGTGCATTAGAATTGCTTGGATTTCCTCTCAAATGGGAATAGAGTTTGAATGCTTGATGAACCATTTGATTTGCTAGGTCCTGGGATGTGCACGGTATGGGGTGATCCACATTACGTCACATTCAACGGAGCCACATACGACTTCCAAGGGGAGTGTGAATACACACTGGTCAGGGACTGTAAAAACAGCAGCCAAGAAGAATCCTTCCATGTCATCGGAAGGAACGCCAAGAACAAACCATCGGATACAGTCTCCTTCAATCGAGAAGTCGTGGTAGAATTGATGGACGTGGTGTATTCCTTACGCTCTGGAAAAGAGCTTCGAATCGATGGAGTGACTGCATCGTATCCTTTAGTTCGCCCAGACGGAGTGGATATCAGAAGAGTCGGCAAATACCTGGTAAGAGACATTCCTTACTTTTGTCAATTGATATACAGATTTCGATTGGCAGGAAATTGTGGAAAGATGCTGATGATTGAAACCAAAATGACCTGTCTGTTTATTTGGTTTGTAGGTCCTGAGCACCGATTTCCAACTGGTGGTTCGCTACGATGGAAATAGTAGGGTGGAAGTAGAGGTTCCCTTCCAGTACTGGGAGAAGACTTGCGGACTTTGTGGCACGTTCGACGGAGATGACAACAACGAATACATCTTGCCAGATGGCTCAATGGTACGATGAGAAATGGATGAAATCCTGTTTGCACTATCTGTGTTTTAGTTCCCATTTGTCCCTTGAAGAAGTTGTTAGTAAACTGGAATTGTCTGACATTACTGTTTCAGGTTGAGAGTGCGGTTGAATTTGGTGATAGCTGGAAGCTGGATACACTAGAGTGTCCTTTGACGCCAGAAGTCCCAAATCCATGTGACAGTGACCGACACAAGTATAAGCAGGCCAATGATTTGTGCTATATACTCAAAGATAGAACAGGTATGAGCACACATTAAGCTTGACCTCGGTACAGTGACTTGAATTACCAGGTTGATGAAAGCATTTGAATTGATTCCAACTACATTGTATATGAAACTGTGATCCTTGTTTAAACTGCTTACAGGACCTTTTGTGGCATGTCACGATTTTGTGGATCCAAGTGAATACCACGAAGCTTGTCGCTATGACCTGTGTGCCACATTGCCTGATGAGCAGGTACTCTGTGACAGTTTGGAAAGCTACGCCCAAAGCTGCCTTCAGGCTGGAGGGAGTCCCGGGGATTGGAAACTACAAACTCCACAGTGTCGTAAGTTGCAACCAAATGGAAGAAAATGTACTCATGCAGGAATGAATTTGATAGAAGCAGTTGATGATTGAGTCCTTTTGCAATGCCGGAGGCATGACAATCATACAGTTCCTCTGAAATGCAACTTTGCTCTTTGCAACCCCCTTTTCAGGAATTCAGTGCCGAAACAATCTGGTGTATGACTCGTGCGGTACTACTTGTCCTGCAACTTGTCAGGAGCCCTCGGCTTCTTCCAACTGCATGGAATCATGTGGTGAAACCTGTGTGTGTCCGGAAGGTCTACTTCTTGAAGGAGACCGCTGTATCCAGCCGTCTGAATGTGGATGTCTATTAAGTGATGGACATACTTACATTCCTGTAAGTATATGAAATAAGTCTTGAACGATTTGGCTTCCTTTTACCCAATTGTTTGTTTAATGTAACCTAGCTGACGGATGCATAGAAGAGAAGTGAAATTGTAACGATGCCATGGGTCATGTCCTCTCTTTTTTAGTCCGGGTCTAACTGGGTGGATTCTGAGTGCTCATCGAGATGTGTCTGTACGGGAGGAGTGTTGGAGTGTCAGAGCTACGCATGTGACGAGTTTGCACGTTGTAAGATCAAAAGTGGCGTCCGTGGTTGCTATTGTGAAAGAGGTTTCAAGGGAGACGGTCAGACTTGCACGCGGGGTAAGCATGTTCTTTGTCTTCAAACTGTCTGTCCATTTTGCTTATTTGTAAACAGTGCATTAGAATTGCTTGGATTTCCTCTCAAATGGGAATAGAGTTTGAATGCTTGATGAACCATTTGATTTGCTAGGTCCTGGGATGTGCACGGTATGGGGTGATCCACATTACGTCACATTCGACGGAGCCACATACGACTTCCAAGGGGAGTGTGAATACACACTGGTCAGGGACTGTAAAAACAGCAGCCAAGAAGAATCCTTCCATGTCATCGGAAGGAACGCCAAGAACAAACCATCGGATACAGTCTCCTTCAATCGAGAAGTCGTGGTAGAATTGATGGACGTGGTGTATTCCTTACGCTCTGGAAAAGAGCTTCGAATCGATGGAGTGACTGCATCGTATCCTTTAGTGCGCCCAGACGGAGTGGATATCAGAAGAGTCGGCAAATACCTGGTAAGAGACATTCCTTGCTTTTGTCAATTGATCTACAGATTTTGATTGGCAGGAAAATGTGAAAAGATGCTGATGATTGAAACCAAAATGACCTGTCTGTTTATTTGGTTTGTAGGTCCTAAGCACCGATTTCCAACTGGTGGTTCGCTACGATGGAAATAGTAGGGTGGAAGTAGAGGTTCCCTTCCAGTACTGGGAGAAGACTTGCGGACTTTGTGGCACGTTCGACGGAGATGACAACAACGAATACATCTTGCCAGATGGCTCAATGGTACGATGAGAAATGGATGAAATCCTGTTTGCACTATCTGTGTTTTAGTTCCCATTTGTCCCTTGAAGAACTTAAGGTGATATACAAAAATGTTGCAAACTGCTTACTGACTAAAATTACCAAAAAGTAAATCTAAAATTTAGTGGGCCTGACGTTTCGATCCTAGCAGGACCTTTCTCAAAGGCAGAAGAAGGCCTTCTCAAAGGCCTTGAAGAAGTTGTTAGTAAACTGGAATTGTCTGACATTACTGTTTCAGGTTGAGAGTGCGGTTGAATTTGGTGATAGCTGGAAGCTGGATACACTAGAGTGTCCTTTGACGCCAGAAGTCCCAAATCCATGTGACAGTGACCGACACAAGTATAAGCAGGCCAATGATTTGTGCTATATACTCAAAGATAGAACAGGTATGAGCACACATTAAGCTTGACCTCGGTACAGTGACTTGAATTACCAGGTTGATGAAAGCCCTTGAATTGATTCCAACTACATTGTATATGAAACTGTGATCCTTGTTTGAACTGCTTACAGGACCTTTTGCGGCATGTCACGATTTTGTGGATCCAAGTGAATACCACGAAGCTTGTCGCTATGACCTGTGTGCCACATTGCCTGATGAGCAGGTACTCTGTGACAGTTTGGAAAGCTACGCCCAAAGCTGCCTTCAGGCTGGAGGGAGTCCCGGGGATTGGAAACTACAAACTCCACAGTGTCGTAAGTTGCAACCAAATGGAAGAAAATGTACTCATGCAAGAATGAATTTGATAGAAGCAGTTGATGATTGAGTCCTTTTGCAATGCCGGAGGCATGACAATCATACAGTTCCTCTGAAATGCAACTTTGCTCTTTGCAACCCCCTTTTCAGGAATTCAGTGCCGAAACAATCTGGTGTATGACTCGTGCGGTACTACTTGTCCTGCAACTTGTCAGGAGCCCTCGGCTTCTTCCAACTGCATGGAATCATGTAGTGAAACCTGTGTGTGTCCGGAAGGTCTACTTCTTGAAGGAGACCGCTGTATCAAGCCGTCTGAATGTGGATGTCTATTAAGTGATGGACATACTTACATTCCTGTAAGTATATGAAATAAGTCTTGAATGATTTGGCTTCCTTTTACCCAATTGTTTGTATAAGTTAACCTAGTTGACGGATGCATAGAAGAGAAGTGAAATTGTAACGATGCCATGGGTCATGTCCTCTCTTTTTTAGTCCGGGTCTAGCTGGGTGGATTCTGAGTGCTCATCTAGATGTGTCTGTACGGGAGGAGTGCTGGAGTGTCAGAGCTACGCATGTGACGAGTTTGCACGTTGTAAGATCAAAAGTGGCGTCCGTGGTTGCTATTGTGAAAGAGGTTTCAAGGGAGACGGTCAGACTTGCACGCGGGGTAAGCATGTTCTTTGTCTTCAAACCGTCTGTCCATTTTGCTTATTTGTAAACAGTGCATTAGAATTGCTTGGATTTCCTCTCAAATGGGAATAGAGTTTGAATGCTTGATGAACCATTTGATTTGCTAGGTCCTGGGATGTGCACGGTATGGGGTGATCCACATTACGTCACATTCGACGGAGCCACATACGACTTCCAAGGGGAGTGTGAATACACACTGGTCAGGGACTGTAAAAACAGCAGCCAAGAAGAATCCTTCCATGTCATCGGAAGGAACGCCAAGAACAAACCATCGGATACAGTCTCCTTCAATCGAGAAGTCGTGGTAGAATTGATGGACGTGGTGTATTCCTTACGCTCTGGAAATGAGCTTCGAATCGATGGAGTGACTGCATCGTATCCTTTAGTGCGCCCAGACGGAGTGGATATCAGAAGAGTCGGCAAATACCTGGTAAGAGACATTCCTTGCTTTTGTCAATTGATCTACAGATTTCGATTGGCAGGAAAATGTGGAAAGATGCTGATGATTGAAACCAAAATGACCTGTATGTTTATTTGGTTTGTAGGTCCTGAGCACCGATTTCCAACTGGTGGTTCGCTACGATGGAAATAGTAGGGTGGAAGTAGAGGTTCCCTTCCAGTACTGGGAGAAGACTTGCGGACTTTGTGGCACGTTCGACGGAGATGACAACAACGAATACATCTTGCCAGATGGCTCAATGGTACGATGAGAAATGGATGAAATTCTGTTTGCACTATCTGTGTTTTAGTTCCCATTTGTCCCTTGAAGAAGTTGTTAGTAAACTGGAATTGTCTGACATTACTGTTTCAGGTTGAGAGTGCGGTTGAATTTGGTGATAGCTGGAAGCTGGATACACTAGAGTGTCCTTTGACGCCAGAAGTCCCAAATCCATGTGACAGTGACCGACACAAGTATAAGCAGGCCAATGATTTGTGCTATATACTCAAAGATAGAACAGGTATGATCACACATTAAGCTTGACCTCGGTACAGTGACTTGAATTACCAGGTTGATGAAAGCCCTTGAATTGATTCCAACTACATTGTATATGAAACTGTGATCCTTGTTTGAACTGCTTACAGGACCTTTTGCGGCATGTCACGATTTTGTGGATCCAAGTGAATACCACGAAGCTTGTCGCTATGACCTGTGTGCCACATTGCCTGATGAGCAGGTACTCTGTGACAGTTTGGAAAGCTACGCCCAAAGCTGCCTTCAGGCTGGAGGGAGTCCCGGGGATTGGAAACTACAAACTCCACAGTGTCGTAAGTTGCAACCAAATGGAAGAAAATGTACTCATGCAGGAATGAATTTGATAGAAGCAGTTGATGATTGAGTCCTTTTGCAATGCCGGAGGCATGACAATCATACAGTTCCTCTGAAATGCAACTTTGCTCTTTGCAACCCCCTTTTCAGGAATTCAGTGCCGAAACAATCTGGTGTATGACTCGTGCGGTACTACTTGTCCTTCAACTTGTCAGGAGCCCTCGGCTTCTTCCAACTGCATGGAATCATGTGGTGAAACCTGTGTGTGTCCGGAAGGTCTACTTCTTGAAGGAGACCGCTGTATCCAGCAGTCTGAATGTGGATGTCTATTAAGTGATGGACATACTTACATTCCTGTAAGTATATGAAATAAGTCTTGAACGATTTGGCTTCCTTTTACCCAATTGTTTGTATAAGTTAACCTAGTTGACGGATGCATAGAAGAGAAGTGAAATTGTAACGATGCCATGGGTCATGTCCTCTCTTTTTTAGTCCGGGTCTAGCTGGGTGGATTCTGAGTGCTCATCTAGATGTGTCTGTACGGGAGGAGTGCTGGAGTGTCAGAGCTACGCATGTGACGAGTTTGCACGTTGTAAGATCAAAAGTGGCGTCCGTGGTTGCTATTGTGAAAGAGGTTTCAAGGGAGATGGTCAGACTTGCACGCGGGGTAAGCATGTTCTTTGTCTTCAAACTGTCTGTCCATTTTGCTTATTTGTAAACAGTGCATTAGAATTGCTTGGATTTCCTCTCAAATGGGAATAGAGTTTGAATGCTTGATGAACCATTTGATTTGCTAGGTCCTGGGATGTGCACGGTATGGGGTGATCCACATTACGTCACATTCGACGGAGCCACATACGACTTCCAAGGGGAGTGTGAATACACACTGGTCAGGGACTGTAAAAACAGCAGCCAAGAAGAATCCTTCCATGTCATCGGAAGGAACGCCAAGAACAAACCATCGGATACAGTCTCCTTCAATCGAGAAGTCGTGGTAGAATTGATGGACGTGGTGTATTCCTTACGCTCTGGAAAAGAGCTTCGAATCGATGGAGTGACTGCATCGTATCCTTTAGTGCGCCCAGACGGAGTGGATATCAGAAGAGTCGGCAAATACCTGGTAAGAGACATTCCTTGCTTTTGTCAATTGATATACAGATTTCGATTGGCAGGAAAATGTGGAAAGATGCTGATGATTGAAACCAAAATGACCTGTCTGTTTATTTGGTTTGTAGGTCCTAAGCACCGATTTCCAACTGGTGGTTCGCTACGATGGAAATAGTAGGGTGGAAGTAGAGGTTCCCTTCCAGTACTGGGAGAAGACTTGCGGACTTTGTGGCACGTTCGACGGAGATGACACCAACGAATACATCTTGCCAGATGGCTCAATGGTACGATGAGAAATGGATGAAATCCTGTTTGCACTATCTGTGTTTTAGTTCCCATTTGTCCCTTGAAGAACTTGTTAGTAAACTGGAATTGTCTGACATTACTGTTTCAGGTTGAGAGTGCGGTTGAATTTGGTGATAGCTGGAAGCTGGATACACTAGAGTGTCCTTTGACGCCAGAAGTCCCAAATCCATGTGACAGTGACCGACACAAGTATAAGCAGGCCAATGATTTGTGCTATATACTCAAAGATAGAACAGGTATGAGCACACATTAAGCTTGACCTCGGTACAGTGACTTGAATTACCAGGTTGATGAAAGCCCTTGAATTGATTCCAACTACATTGTATATGAAACTGTGATCCTTGTTTGAACTGCTTACAGGACCTTTTGCGGCATGTCACGATTTTGTGGATCCAAGTGAATACCACGAAGCTTGTCGCTATGACCTTTGTGCCACATTGCCTGATGAGCAGGTACTCTGTGACAGTTTGGAAAGCTACGCCCAAAGCTGCCTTCAGGCTGGAGGGAGTCCCGGGGATTGGAAACTACAAACTCCACAGTGTCGTAAGTTGCAACCAAATGGAAGAAAATGTACTCATGCAGGAATGAATTTGATAGAAGCAGTTGATGATTGAGTCCTTTTGCAATGCCGGAGGCATGACAATCATACAGTTCCTCTGAAATGCAACTTTGCTCTTTGCAACCCCCTTTTCAGGAATTCAGTGCCGAAACAATCTGGTGTATGACTCGTGCGGTACTACTTGTCCTTCAACTTGTCAGGAGCCCTCGGCTTCTTCCAACTGCATGGAATCATGTAGTGAAACCTGTGTGTGTCCGGAAGGTCTACTTCTTGAAGGAGACCGCTGTATCCAGCAGTCTGAATGTGGATGTCTATTAAGTGATGGACATACTTACATTCCTGTAAGTATATGAAATAAGTCTTGAACGATTTGGCTTCCTTTTACCCAATTGTTTGTTTAATGTAACCTAGCTGACGGATGCATAGAAGAGAAGTGAAATTGTAACGATGCCATGGGTCATGTCCTCTCTTTTTTAGTCCGGGTCTAGCTGGGTGGATTCTGAGTGCTCATCTAGATGTGTCTGTACGGGAGGAGTGCTGGAGTGTCAGAGCTACGCATGTGACGAGTTTGCACGTTGTCAGATCAAAAGTGGCGTCCGTGGATGCTATTGTGAAAGAGGTTTCAAGGGAGACGGTCAGACTTGCACGCGGGGTAAGCATGTTCTTTGTCTTCAAACTGTCTGTCCATTTTGCTTATTTGGAAACAGTGCATTAGAATTGCTTGGATTTCCTCTCAAATGGGAATAGAGTTTGAATGCTTGATGAACCATTTGATTTGCTAGGTCCTGGGATGTGCACGGTATGGGGTGATCCACATTACGTCACATTCGACGGAGCCACATACGACTTCCAAGGGGAGTGTGAATACACACTGGTCAGGGACTGTAAAAACAGCAGCCAAGAAGAATCCTTCCATGTCATCGGAAGGAACGCCAAGAACAAACCATCGGATACAGTCTCCTTCAATCGAGAAGTCGTGGTAGAATTGATGGACGTGGTGTATTCCTTACGCTCTGGAAAAGAGCTTCGAATCGATGGAGTGACTGCATCGTATCCTTTAGTGCGCCCAGACGGAGTGGATATCAGAAGAGTCGGCAAATACCTGGTAAGAGACATTCCTTGCTTTTGTCAATTGATATACAGATTTCGATTGGCAGGAAAATGTGGAAAGATGCTGATGATTGAAACCAAAATGACCTGTCTGTTTATTTGGTTTGTAGGTCCTGAGCACCGATTTCCAACTGGTGGTTCGCTACGATGGAAATAGTAGGGTGGAAGTAGAGGTTCCCTTCCAGTACTGGGAGAAGACTTGCGGACTTTGTGGCACGTTCGACGGAGATGACAACAACGAATACATCTTGCCAGATGGCTCAATGGTACGATGAGAAATGGATGAAATCCTGTTTGCACTATCTGTGTTTTAGTTCCCATTTGTCCCTTGAAGAAGTTGTTAGTAAACTGGAATTGTCTGACATTACTGTTTCAGGTTGAGAGTGCGGTTGAATTTGGTGATAGCTGGAAGCTGGATACACTAGAGTGTCCTTTGACGCCAGAAGTCCCAAATCCATGTGACAGTGACCGACACAAGTATAAGCAGGCCAATGATTTGTGCTATATACTCAAAGATAGAACAGGTATGAGCACACATTAAGCTTGACCTCGGTACAGTGACTTGAATTACCAGGTTGATGAAAGCATTTGAATTGATTCCAACTACATTGTATATGAAACTGTGATCCTTGTTTAAACTGCTTACAGGACCTTTTGCGGCATGTCACGATTTTGTGGATCCAAGTGAATACCACGAAGCTTGTCGCTATGACCTGTGTGCCACATTGCCTGATGAGCAGGTACTCTGTGACAGTTTGGAAAGCTACGCCCAAAGCTGCCTTCAGGCTGGAGGGAGTCCCGGGGATTGGAAACTACAAACTCCACAGTGTCGTAAGTTGCAACCAAATGGAAGAAAATGTACTCATGCAGGAATGAATTTGATAGAAGCAGTTGATGATTGAGTCCTTTTGCAATGCCGGAGGCATGACAATCATACAGTTCCTCTGAAATGCAACTTTGCTCTTTGCAACCCCCTTTTCAGGAATTCAGTGCCGAAACAATCTGGTGTATGACTCGTGCGGTACTACTTGTCCTGCAACTTGTCAGGAGCCCTCGGCTTCTTCCAACTGCATGGAATCATGTGGTGAAACCTGTGTGTGTCCGGAAGGTCTACTTCTTGAAGGAGACCGCTGTATCCAGCCGTCTGAATGTGGATGTCTTTTAAGTGATGGACATACTTACATTCCTGTAAGTATATGAAATAAGTCTTGAACGATTTGGCTTCCTTTTACCCAATTGTTTGTATAAGTTAACCTAGTTGACGGATGCATAGAAGAGAAGTGAAATTGTAACGATGCCATGGGTCATGTCCTCTCTTTTTTAGTCCGGGTCTAGCTGGGTGGATTCTGAGTGCTCATCTAGATGTGTCTGTACGGGAGGAGTGCTGGAGTGTCAGAGCTACGCATGTGACGAGTTTGCACATTGTAAGATCAAAAGTGGCGTCCGTGGATGCTATTGTGAAAGAGGTTTCAAGGGAGACGGTCAGACTTGCACGCGTGGTAAGTATGTTCTTTGTCTTCAAACCGTCTGTCCATTTGCTTATTTGTAAACAGTGCATTAGAATTGCTTGGATTTCATCTCAAATGGGAATAGAGTTTGAATGCTTGATGAACCATTTGATTTGCTAGGTCCTGGGATGTGCACGGTATGGGGTGATCCACATTACGTCACATTCGACGGAGCCACATACGACTTCCAAGGGGAGTGTGAATACACACTGGTCAGGGACTGTAAAAACAGCAGCCAAGAAGAATCCTTCCATGTCATCGGAAGGAACGCCAAGAACAAACCATCGGATACAGTCTCCTTCAATCGAGAAGTCGTGGTAGAATTGATGGACGTGGTGTATTCCTTACGCTCTGGAAATGAGCTTCGAATCGATGGAGTGACTGCATCGTATCCTTTAGTGCGCCCAGACGGAGTGGATATCAGAAGAGTCGGCAAATACCTGGTAAGAGACATTCCTTGCTTTTGTCAATTGATCTACACATTTCGATTGGCAGGAAAATGCGGAAAGACGCTGATGATTGAAACCAAAATGACCTGTCTGTTTATTTGGTTTGTAGGTCCTAAGCACCGATTTCCAACTGGTGGTTCGCTACGATGGAAATAGTAGGGTGGAAGTAGAGGTTCCCTTCCAGTACTGGGAGAAGACTTGCGGACTTTGTGGCACGTTCGACGGAGATGACAACAACGAATACATCTTGCCAGATGGCTCAATGGTACGATGAGAAATGGATGAAATCCTGTTTGCACTATCTGTGTTTTAGTTCCCATTTGTCCCTTGAAGAAGTTGTTAGTAAACTGGAATTGTCTGACATTACTGTTTCAGGTTGAGAGTGCGGTTGAATTTGGTGATAGCTGGAAGCTGGATACACTAGAGTGTCCTTTGACGCCAGAAGTCCCAAATCCATGTGACAGTGACCGACACAAGTATAAGCAGGCCAATGATTTGTGCTATATACTCAAAGATAGAACAGGTATGAGCACACATTAAGCTTGACTTCGGTACAGTGACTTGAATTACCAGGTTGATGAAAGCATTTGAATTGATTCCAACTACATTGTATATGAAACTGTGATCCTTGTTTAAACTGCTTACAGGACCTTTTGCGGCATGTCACGATTTTGTGGATCCAAGTGAATACCACGAAGCTTGTCGCTATGACCTGTGTGCCACATTGCCTGATGAGCAGGTACTCTGTGACAGTTTGGAAAGCTACGCCCAAAGCTGCCTTCAGGCTGGAGGGAGTCCCGGGGATTGGAAACTACAAACTCCACAGTGTCGTAAGTTGCAACCAAATGGAAGAAAATGTACTCATGCAAGAATGAATTTGATAGAAGCAGTTGATGATTGAGTCCTTTTGCAATGCCGGAGGCATGACAATCATACAGTTCCTCTGAAATGCAACTTTGCTCTTTGCAACCCCCTTTTCAGGAATTCAGTGCCGGAACAATCTGGTGTATGACTCGTGCGGTACTACTTGTCCTGCAACTTGTCAGGAGCCCTCGGCTTCTTCCAACTGCATGGAATCATGTAGTGAAACCTGTGTGTGTCCGGAAGGTCTACTTCTTGAAGGAGACCGCTGTATCCAGCCGTCTGAATGTGGATGTCTATTAAGTGATGGACATACTTACATTCCTGTAAGTATATGAAATAAGTCTCGAACGATTTGGCTTTCTTTTACCCAATTGTTTGTATAATGTAACCTAGCTGACGGATGCATAGAAGAGAAGTGAAATTGTAACGATGCCATGGGTCATGTCCTCTCTTTTTTAGTCCGGGTCTAGCTGGGTGGATTCTGAGTGCTCATCTAGATGTGTCTGTACGGGAGGAGTGCTGGAGTGTCAGAGCTACGCATGTGACGAGTTTGCACGTTGTAAGATCAAAAGTGGCGTCCGTGGATGCTATTGTGAAAGAGGTTTCAAGGGAGACGGTCAGACTTGCACGCGGGGTAAGCATGTTCTTTGTCTTCAAACTGTCTGTCCATTTTGCTTATTTGTAAACAGTGCATTAGAATTGCTTGGATTTCCTCTCAAATGGGAATAGAGTTTGAATGCTTGATGAACCATTTGATTTGCTAGGTCCTGGGATGTGCACGGTATGGGGTGATCCACATTACGTCACATTCGACGGAGCCACATACGACTTCCAAGGGGAGTGTGAATACACACTGGTCAGGGACTGTAAAAACAGCAGCCAAGAAGAATCCTTCCATGTCATCGGAAGGAACGCCAAGAACAAACCATCGGATACAGTCTCCTTCAATCGAGAAGTCGTGGTAGAATTGATGGACGTGGTGTATTCCTTACGCTCTGGAAATGAGCTTCGAATCGATGGAGTGACTGCATCGTATCCTTTAGTGCGCCCAGACGGAGTGGATATCAGAAGAGTCGGCAAATACCTGGTAAGAGACATTCCTTGCTTTTGTCAATTGATCTACAGATTTCGATTGGCAGGAAAATGTGGAAAGATGCTGATGATTGAAACCAAAATGACCTGTATGTTTATTTGGTTTGTAGGTCCTGAGCACCGATTTCCAACTGGTGGTTCGCTACGATGGAAATAGTAGGGTGGAAGTAGAGGTTCCCTTCCAGTACTGGGAGAAGACTTGCGGACTTTGTGGCACGTTCGACGGAGATGACAACAACGAATACATCTTGCCAGATGGCTCAATGGTACGATGAGAAATGGATGAAATTCTGTTTGCACTATCTGTGTTTTAGTTCCCATTTGTCCCTTGAAGAAGTTGTTAGTAAACTGGAATTGTCTGACATTACTGTTTCAGGTTGAGAGTGCGGTTGAATTTGGTGATAGCTGGAAGCTGGATACACTAGAGTGTCCTTTGACGCCAGAAGTCCCAAATCCATGTGACAGTGACCGACACAAGTATAAGCAGGCCAATGATTTGTGCTATATACTCAAAGATAGAACAGGTATGAGCACACATTAAGCTTGACCTCGGTACAGTGACTTGAATTACCAGGTTGATGAAAGCCCTTGAATTGATTCCAACTACATTGTATATGAAACTGTGATCCTTGTTTGAACTGCTTACAGGACCTTTTGCGGCATGTCACGATTTTGTGGATCCAAGTGAATACCACGAAGCTTGTCGCTATGACCTGTGTGCCACATTGCCTGATGAGCAGGTACTCTGTGACAGTTTGGAAAGCTACGCCCAAAGCTGCCTTCAGGCTGGAGGGAGTCCCGGGGATTGGAAACTACAAACTCCACAGTGTCGTAAGTTGCAACCAAATGGAAGAACATGTACTCATGCAAGAATGAATTTGATAGAAGCAGTTGATGATTGAGTCCTTTTGCAATGCCGGAGGCATGACAATCATACAGTTCCTCTGAAATGCAACTTTGCTCTTTGCAACCCCCTTTTCAGGAATTCAGTGCCGAAACAATCTGGTGTATGACTCGTGCGGTACTACTTGTCCTGCAACTTGTCAGGAGCCCTCGGCTTCTTCCAACTGCATGGAATCATGTAGTGAAACCTGTGTGTGTCCGGAAGGTCTACTTCTTGAAGGAGACCGCTGTATCAAGCCGTCTGAATGTGGATGTCTATTAAGTGATGGACATACTTACATTCCTGTAAGTATATGAAATAAGTCTTGAATGATTTGGCTTCCTTTTACCCAATTGTTTGTATAAGTTAACCTAGTTGACGGATGCATAGAAGAGAAGTGAAATTGTAACGATGCCATGGGTCATGTCCTCTCTTTTTTAGTCCGGGTCTAGCTGGGTGGATTCTGAGTGCTCATCTAGATGTGTCTGTACGGGAGGAGTGTTGGAGTGTCAGAGCTACGCATGTGACGAGTTTGCACGTTGTAAGATCAAAAGTGGCGTCCGTGGTTGCTATTGTGAAAGAGGTTTCAAGGGAGACGGTCAGACTTGCACGCGGGGTAAGCATGTTCTTTGTCTTCAAACCGTCTGTCCATTTTGCTTATTTGTAAACAGTGCATTAGAATTGCTTGGATTTCCTCTCAAATGGGAATAGAGTTTGAATGCTTGATGAACCATTTGATTTGCTAGGTCCTGGGATGTGCACGGTATGGGGTGATCCACATTACGTCACATTCGACGGAGCCACATACGACTTCCAAGGGGAGTGTGAATACACACTGGTCAGGGACTGTAAGAACAGCAGCCAAGAAGAATCCTTCCATGTCATCGGAAGGAACGCCAAGAACAAACCATCGGATACAGTCTCCTTCAATCGAGAAGTCGTGGTAGAATTGATGGACGTGGTGTATTCCTTACGCTCTGGAAATGAGCTTCGAATCGATGGAGTGACTGCATCGTATCCTTTAGTGCGCCCAGACGGAGTGGATATCAGAAGAGTCGGCAAATACCTGGTAAGAGACATTCCTTGCTTTTGTCAATTGATCTACAGATTTCGATTGGCAGGAAAATGCGGAAAGATGCTGATGATTGAAACCAAAATGACCTGTCTGTTTATTTGGTTTGTAGGTCCTAAGCACCGATTTCCAACTGGTGGTTCGCTACGATGGAAATAGTAGGGTGGAAGTAGAGGTTCCCTTCCAGTACTGGGAGAAGACTTGCGGACTTTGTGGCACGTTCGACGGAGATGACACCAACGAATACATCTTGCCAGATGGCTCAATGGTACGATGAGAAATGGATGAAATCCTGTTTGCACTATCTGTGTTTTAGTTCCCAATCGTCCCTTGAAGAACTTAAGGTGATATACAAAAATGTTGCAAACTGCTTACTGACTAAAATTACCAAAAAGTAAATCTAAAATTTAGTGGGCCTGACATTTCGATCCTAGCAGGACCTTTCTCAAAGGCAGAAGAAGGCCTTCTCAAAGGCCTTGAAGAACTTGTTAGTAAACTGGAATTGTCTGACATTACTGTTTCAGGTTGAGAGTGCGGTTGAATTTGGTGATAGCTGGAAGCTGGATACACTAGAGTGTCCTTTGACGCCAGAAGTCCCAAATCCATGTGACAGTGACCGACACAAGTATAAGCAGGCCAATGATTTGTGCTATATACTCAAAGATAGAACAGGTATGAGCACACATTAAGCTTGACCTCGGTACAGTGACTTGAATTACCAGGTTGATGAAAGCCCTTGAATTGATTCCAACTACATTGTATATGAAACTGTGATCCTTGTTTGAACTGCTTACAGGACCTTTTGCGGCATGTCACGATTTTGTGGATCCAAGTGAATACCACGAAGCTTGTCGCTATGACCTGTGTGCCACATTGCCTGATGAGCAGGTACTCTGTGACAGTTTGGAAAGCTACGCCCAAAGCTGCCTTCAGGCTGGAGGGAGTCCCGGGGATTGGAAACTACAAACTCCACAGTGTCGTAAGTTGCAACCAAATGGAAGAACATGTACTCATGCAAGAATGAATTTGATAGAAGCAGTTGATGATTGAGTCCTTTTGCAATGCCGGAGGCATGACAATCATACAGTTCCTCTGAAATGCAACTTTGCTCTTTGCAACCCCCTTTTCAGGAATTCAGTGCCGAAACAATCTGGTGTATGACTCGTGCGGTACTACTTGTCCTGCAACTTGTCAGGAGCCCTCGGCTTCTTCCAACTGCATGGAATCATGTAGTGAAACCTGTGTGTGTCCGGAAGGTCTACTTCTTGAAGGAGACCGCTGTATCCAGCCGTCTGAATGTGGATGTCTCTTAAACAATGGACTTTCATACATTCCTGTAAGTCAGTACTGCTATACTTAACAAGAAGAGATATATTTCAGAATGCATTGTTGCAAGTGATTAAGAAATCGTTGCAATATTCCCTTTAGACATGCTGAAAGAATCACAAAAGATGTAATACTATTAATAAAAATTGATATGATTAAGAATGATATACAAAATTTTTTGAAACTGCTTACTGACTGAAATGAGCAGTTTGTACTGAAGGCATCTTAATCAGTATAGGAAGGTTTGCGGTGACACCATGTATAAGGTCTCTTAAAGGAAGAGGTGTGGTTCTGAAAAGAACCTGAGTGGTAACTCGACGTTTCGACCAGTATGCTCTGGCCGTCATCATTCTTTTCAGAACCACACCTCTTCCTTTAAGACACCTGATACACATACGTGGTGTCACGGCAAACCTTCCTATATTGATTCACCCACCATGCAAAGCCTTAAGTCTTATTCATCTAAATCAGGTTTGTCTATGTCATTCGCATTGCTTTCCGTGAATCCACGTCATTCTGTAGAAAGTATTTTTACGTGTTTTGCATATTGAGCCAAATTTATACTAACTATATTATCAGTTCGGTAAGCAAATTGTTTGAAGACAACGGTTTCCCTTTTTACAGCTTGGACATGAGTGGATTTCCCCTGACTGTACTGAGAAGTGTATTTGCGGTGGGGTGTGTTCCATGCTCGAGTGTCATGAGTCAGCCACGTGTGGCATCAAAGACGGTGTTAGAGACTGCTACTGTTATCAGGGATTCACTGGCGATGGAGTCAACTGCCAAAGAGGTAGGTTTAATTCATGGCATACTAGACTCTCATCCCGAATATTCAAAGTAAAGCTCATGTAGTTCATATGACCATAATGATGGATGGTCTGGGGAAAGGTTTGGCGGAAGAATGGCCTAGCACATGACAACAAAACTGGAGATATACGACAGTTAATCATTGCAAGGTTCTCTACTGGCAACCCCGGTCTCATGAAGGTACATTGTAGTTGTATATTGGAGAGGTCCTTAACCAAACACTTGATACATCTAAGTGGAAGAACGTTGGTACGCTAAACCAGAGACCTGAATTCAAATCCCAAGTTTCTTGGATAATTTCTGCCAGCCGAAAGGAACTCACATTCAGAGAAGTGATTGATCAACTATTATAGTATTCCCGATTTGTTGTTTGGTCTGATATTAGGACCCGGAGTATGCAGTGCTTGGGGAGATCCACATTACGTGACCTTTGATGGGGTCAAGTATAACTTCCAGGGTGACTGCGAGTACACTCTGGTTCGAGACTGTCGTAATTCATCAGACCTGGACTCGTTCCACGTCTACGCCAAGAACAGGAAGAGAAAGCCTTCAGAGAAGGTTTCCATCACTCGAGAAGTCACCTTTGAATTCAGAGGTTCCAAATACTCTCTGCTTCAGAAAGGCAAGGTTCGGATCGATGGTGTGAATGTGGCACTGCCAGTCATGCGATTGGATGGAGTCACCATCCGTAAATCCGGCAGGAGAGTCGTGAGTAGATTTTTGTTTACTTTCATGAAATGTGGAGGCAAAACTGAACGATCTAATTTACTCCTCAATTGTTTGACTCGCCAACTCATTTTGCCAGTGAACGTTGTTTTTAAAGGCGAAGCAAATGGCAGGCGGTGGGAGTTCATCCTAAAAGGAGTATTAAAACAGGGTTGTCAATAAACTCCAATGTAAGGTTGCATTGTAAAGCACATTTGTTCTATTGAAAGCTGTTATTATCACATACTACAATTCAGACGGTGACTACAGCCTTTGATCTGGAGATTCGTTGGAATGGCAAAGGACGAGTCGCGGTCACAGTTCCTGATAGTTATTGGAACAGAACGTGCGGCTTGTGTGGAACATTCGACGGCAACGGAGAGAATGAATTTGTTCTACCAGATGGATCGTTGGTAAGCACATCGCCATTGGCTTGAGTGAGCAAGCCAGACTGAAATCACCAATGCATTTCCTTGTATCCGAGTCATATCTCCAGGATTGACAATGAGCTGAATTTCATTTCACTTTCTAGACGTGGAACAGGAATGACTTTGGAAACAGCTGGGTTATTGATGAGGAAGAATGTGAGCCGACTGTAGAGGAGCCTACGCCTTGCACTGAAAACCCTAAGTTGAGTAAAGAGGCATCTGATATCTGCTACATTCTCATCGATACAATAGGTAGGTTGGACTTTACACATATCGGAAATTCCTGTTCTCATTGAAGTTTTTTTTTTAAATCAGGATCCTTACCTCGTTCTTTGATGCGTTGCCCAACATTCACTAGGTCCATTTGCCTCGTGCCATGACTTTGTGGACCCCGAACCCTACCATGACGCCTGCGTGTTTGATCTGTGTGCCACACTACCTGATGATAACTTGGTGTGCGACAGTCTGAAGACCTATGAACAAGCTTGCCACTCTGCAGGAAAACGTGTGGGTGATTGGAGAGACCAGAATCCTATGTGTCGTAAGTAAAGCCTCTTGTTTCTTCCAATGTTGTTGTCAATCCGTAGAAGCCATTGGAGGGAGTTACTGTCTAACTTTTTTGTGAGTGTACCATAATAAGACTGTGTTTGCTTGTCTGTATTCAGGACTGCAATGCCCGAGCGAGCAGATCTATGATGCCTGCGGCACAGCTTGTCCAGCCAACTGTCTGGAGCCTGATGGTGCAAGTGACTGTCGTGAGTCTTGCATCGAGACCTGCCGTTGCCCGGATGGTCTACTTCTTGATGGAGACCGCTGCATCCAGCCGTCTGAATGTGGCTGTCTCTTGGAAGACGGAGTAACCTACCTACCGGTGAGTGAATCTTCTATTCCTGATCCTCCTGCTTATTCATCCTCAACATGTTTCAGTCGTACTGCATGTAAACCTTGCCTATCATCAACGAAATATCAATCTACATGTATTTCTTACTGTGTTTCTTTGACCGTTGACTGCATCCATGAGTACTTGATCCATTCTAAGGGGAACTGATCATTTCTGTTGATTGGTTGTGTCCTAGCACGGTGAGGTGTGGGTCGGTGACGATTGTCAGCAGAAATGTACGTGCGGTGATGATGGCCAAGTTCAATGTTCTCGCATTGCCTGTGATGACTCTGCCCTGTGCGAGATTCGAGACGGTGTGCGGGACTGTTACTGCCAACAAGGATTTTTCGGTGACGGAATCACCTGCCAGAGAGGTATTGCTATTCTTTGAAAATTTGTGGACTAAAGTACATTTCAGGTCAAAAGATTCCTGAAGAATGATCATACCAATTGCATTTACTCAATGTCTGTACGTTTGTTTTGATATTAGGACCCGGAGTATGCAGTGCTTGGGGAGATCCACATTACGTGACCTTTGATGGGGTCAAGTATAACTTCCAGGGTGACTGCGAGTACACTCTGGTTCGAGACTGTCGTAATTCATCAGACCTGGACTCGTTCCACGTCTACGCCAAGAACAGGAAGAGAAAGCCTTCAGAGAAGGTTTCCATCACTCGAGAAGTCACCTTTGAATTCAGAGGTTCCAAATACTCTCTGCTTCAGAAAGGCAAGGTTCGGATCGATGGTGTGAATGTGGCACTGCCAGTCATGCGATTGGATGGAGTCACCATCCGTAAATCCGGCAGGAGAGTCGTGAGTAGATTTTTGTTTACTTTTATGAAATGTGAAGGCAAAACTGAACGATCTAATTTACTCCTCAATTGTTTGACTCGCCAACTCATTTTGCCAGTGAACGTTGTTTTTAAAGGCGAAGCAAATGGCAGTCGGTGTGAGTTCGTCCTAAAAGGAGTATTTAAACAGGGTTGTCA
The DNA here is from genome assembly GCA_949987565.1 of Luidia sarsii. Taxonomy (NCBI): domain Eukaryota; kingdom Metazoa; phylum Echinodermata; class Asteroidea; order Paxillosida; family Luidiidae; genus Luidia; species Luidia sarsii. The sequence goes on along the minus strand of OX465105.1, from coordinate 2,478,699 downwards.
ATAAACTCAAATGTAAGGTTGCATTGTAAAGCACATTTGTTCTATTGAAAGCTGTTATTATCACATACTACAATTCAGACGGTGACTACAGCCTTTGATCTGGAGATTCGTTGGAACGGCAAAGGACGAGTCGCGGTCACAGTTCCTGATAGTTATTGGAACAGAACGTGCGGCTTGTGTGGAACATTCGACGGCAACGGAGAGAATGAATTTGTTCTACCAGATGGATCATTGGTAAGCACATCGCCATTGGCTTGAGTCAGCAAGCCAGACTGAAATCACCAATGCATTTCCTTGTATCCGAGTCATATCTCCAGGATTGACAGTGAGCTGAATTTCATTTCACTTTCTAGACGTGGAACAGGAATGACTTTGGAAACAGCTGGGTTATTGATGAGGAAGAATGTGAGCCGACTGTAGAGGAGCCTACGCCTTGCACTGAAAACCCTCAGCTGAGTAAAGAGGCAACTGATCTCTGCTACATTCTCATCGATACAATAGGTAGGTTGGACTTTACACATATCGGAAATTCCTGTTCTCATTGAAGTTTTTTTTTTAAAATCAGGATCCTTACCTCGTTCTTTGATGTGTTGCCCAACATTCACTAGGTCCATTTGCCTCGTGCCATGACTTTGTGGACCCCGAACCCTACCATGACGCCTGCGTGTTTGATCTGTGTGCCACACTACCTGATGATAACTTGGTGTGCGACAGTCTGAAGACCTATGAACAAGCTTGCCGCTCTGCAGGAAAACGTGTGGGTGATTGGAGAGACCAGAATCCTATGTGTCGTAAGTACAGCCTCTTGTTTCTTCCAATGTTGTTGTCAATCCGTAGAAGCCATTGGAGGGAGTTACTGTCTAACCTTTTTGTGAGTGTACCATAATAAGACTGTGTTTGCTTGTCTGTATTCAGGACTGCAATGCCCGAGCGAGCAGATCTATGATGCCTGCGGCACAGCTTGTCCAGCCAACTGTCTGGAGCCTGATGGTGCAAGTGACTGTCGTGAGTCTTGCATCGAGACCTGCCGTTGCCCGGATGGTCTACTTCTTGATGGAGACCGCTGCATCCAGCCGTCTGAATGTGGCTGTCTCTTGGCAGACGGAGTAACCTACCTACCGGTGAGTGGATTACATGCATCAGATGTGATTTGACGGTTGGAGTTGAACTTGTTGAAATGCTATCCCGTCTGTCAACAGGATATTGTTCCAAAGTGATAGACACAAATGTTGCAAACTGCTTACTGACTAAAATTCCCCAGATGCAAATCTCAAAATTTAGTGGGCCTGACGTTTCAATCCTAGCAGGACCTTTTTCAAAGGCCTTTCGATCCTAGCAGGACCTTTCTCAAAGGCCTTTCGATCCTAGCAGGACATTCCTCAAAGGCCTTTCTCAAAGGCTTTGGGAAAGGTCCTGCTAGGATCGAAACGTTAGGCCCACTAAATTTGAAGGATATTGTTCCAAATAGTTGTGCCTCTGTCGTGTGTGTTTCTTTGACCGTTGACTGCATCCATGAGTACTTGATCCATTCTAAGGGGAACTGATCATTTCTGTTGATTGGTTGTGTCCTAGCACGGTGAGGTGTGGGTCGGTGACGATTGTCAGCAGAAATGTACGTGCGGTGATGATGGCCAAGTTCAATGTTCTCGCATTGCCTGTGATGACTCTGCCCTGTGCGAGATTCGAGACGGTGTACGGGACTGTTACTGCCAACAAGGATTTTTCGGTGACGGAATCACCTGCCAGAGAGGTATTGCTATTCTTTAAACATTTGTGGACTAAAGTACATTTCAGGTCAAAATATTCCTGAAGAATGATCATACCAATTGCATTTACTCAATGTCTGTACTTTTGTTTTGATATTAGCACCCGGAGTATGCAGTGCTTGGGGAGATCCACATTACGTGACCTTTGATGGGGTCAAGTATAACTTCCAGGGTGACTGCGAGTACACTCTGGTTCGAGACTGTCGTAATTCATCAGACCTGGACTCGTTCCACGTCTACGCCAAGAACAGGAAGAGAAAGCCTTCAGAGAAGGTTTCCATCACTCGAGAAGTCACCTTTGAATTCAGAGGTTCCAAATACTCTCTGCTTCAGAAAGGCAAGGTTCGGATCGATGGTGTGAATGTGGCACTGCCAGTCATGCGATTGGATGGAGTCACCATCCGTAAATCCGGCAGGAGAGTCGTGAGTAGATTTTTGTTTACTTTCATGAAATGTGAAGGCAAAACTGAACGATCTAATTTACTCCTCAATTGTTTGACTCGCCAACTCATTTTGCCAGTGAACGTTGTTTTTAAAGGCGAAGCAAATGGCAGTCGGTGTGAGTTCGTCCTAAAAGGAGTATTAAAACAGGGTTGTCAATAAACTCAAATGTAAGGTTGCATTGTAAAGCACATTTGTTCTATTGAAAGCTGTTATTATCACATACTACAATTCAGACGGTGACTACAGCCTTTGATCTGGAGATTCGTTGGAACGGCAAAGGACGAGTCGCGGTCACAGTTCCTGATAGTTATTGGAACAGAACGTGCGGCTTGTGTGGAACATTCGACGGCAACGGAGAGAATGAATTTGTTCTACCAGATGGATCATTGGTAAGCACATCGCCATTGGCTTGAGTGAGCAAGCCAGACTGAAATCACCAATGCATTTCCTTGTATCCGAGTCATATCTCCAAGATTGACAATGAGCTGAATTTCATTTCACTTTCTAGACGTGGAACAGGAATGACTTTGGAAACAGCTGGGTTATTGATGAGGAAGAATGTGAGCCGACTGTAGAGGAGCCTACGCCTTGCACTGAAAACCCTCAGCTGAGTAAAGAGGCCACTGATCTCTGCTACATTCTCATCGATACAATAGGTAGGTTGGACTTTACACATATCGGAAATTCCTGTTCTCATTGAAGTTTTTTTTTTTAATCAGGATCCTTACCTCGTTCTTTGATGTGTTGCCCAACATTCACTAGGTCCATTTGCCTCGTGCCATGACTTTGTGGACCCCGAACCCTACCATGACGCCTGCGTGTTTGATCTGTGTGCCACACTACCTGATGATAACTTGGTGTGCGACAGTCTGAAGACCTATGAACAAGCTTGCCGCTCTGCAGGAAAACGTGTGGGTGATTGGAGAGACCAGAATGCTATGTGTCGTAAGTACAGCCTCGTGTTTCTTCCAATGTTGTTGTCAATCCGTAGAAGTCATTGGAGGGAGTTACTGTCTAACCTTTTTGTGAGTGTACCATAATAAGACTGTGTTTGCTTGTCTGTATTCAGGACTGCAATGCCCGAGCGAGCAGATCTATGATGCCTGCGGCACAGCTTGTCCAGCCAACTGTCTGGAGCCTGATGGTGCAAGTGACTGTCGTGAGTCTTGCATCGAGACCTGCCGTTGCCCGGATGGTCTACTTCTTGATGGAGACCGCTGCATCCAGCCGTCTGAATGTGGCTGTCTCTTGGCAGATGGAGTAACCTACCTACCGGTGAGTGAATCTTCTATTCCTGATCCTCCTGCTTATTCATCCTCAACATGTTTCAGTCGTACTGCATGTAAACCTTGCCTATCATCAACGAAATATCAATCTATTTCTTACTGTGGTAGCATCTTGTAAACAAGTAATGGTCAAAGTCATTTTTCCCAACAGCTTATGTAGTTTTATCACCTATGCTGAGAAGATCGTGTTTGATTGTCACCAATGATTTTGGCTTTTTGACAGTTAGCCTTTCAATCACCAATAACTTTGATAAATCTGCTTAGTTATTATTTCGAGTGATATACAAAAATGTTGCAAAGTACTTACTGACTAAAATAACCAAAATGAAAATCTCAAAATTTAGTGGGCCTGACGTTTCGATCCTAGCAGGACCTTTCTCAAAGGTCCTGCTAGGGTCGAAACGTCAGGCCCACTTAAATTGGAGATAATTATTATTTTGATATTTTGACAATCGATGTTCAGAATGTTGGCGAAAATAGTGCCCAATATTTTATTCAGCGTGAAGAATTACTTCTAGTCTGTCGTGCCACAAGAAGAGATATCTAAGGTTTGCAGGGACATGTCTCCTGGTGATGTATGCATATAGGATATATCATGGGATAGCATCATGCGACAGACTTTATAATGGAAGTCTATGGGCGTTTACGAAATGAAGGCTTAGGCTCGGGCTCAGGCTTCGTCTCCGTCTGACAAAACCTGAAAATCCAGGTTGTGGTTTGTTTCCGAAGTCGAAGGTTTGTTGGCTTGATAGGTACAGAGTATTCACCGAGAAACTGGGGCAAACGGATTGTTTTTAGATGGCTGCGATGGTATTAACCAGTGAGATCGATATGACCGAAGCCTAAGCCTTCTTTTCGAAAACGGCCTATGTTTGCAATGGCGGTACTTGTGCGTGACTGAAGTTGATTTGTGTGGCCGTGTATTAGATGGGGGAGGAATGGGTGACCGAGGATTGCTCGAGAAGGTGTCAGTGCAACGGGAGCCTGTCAACCTGTGAGAATTACGCCTGTCACTCAGACGGCCTCTGCGCCATCACCAATGGCGTCAGAGACTGTGTCTGCAAGAACGGTTACCAAGGCGACGGTCGAGGAAACTGTTCCAGAGGTAAGGAGGTTCATCACCTCGAAGCATGACAAAGAGTGGAGAAAGTAGCTGCTTAAGAAATGGTGCAAACTGCTTCCCTGCTTAAAATGGCCAGAATTTCGTAAATGTAGCAGGTCACTACAGAGTTTGAACAGTCTTTTTACTTCAAACAGACAATTAAGGCATTGATTCCTAATGTAATGCTTTGGCTTTTGACTTGTTGTCGACTATTTTTTTAAATAAATTCCCATCAAATGGGGAAAATTCAATCTTGAGCCGAAGGCTTGATTTCTTTAATGACGTGCTGTGACGGGAGTACGGTCATAACGTCAGGTGTGCTATGGAATGACGTCACGATCCCATTTTGTCAATGACGTCAATGACGTCACGATCCCATTTTGTCAATGACGTCAATGACATCACGATCCCATTTTGTCAATGACGTCACGATCCCATTTTGTCAATGACGTCAATGTCGTCACGATCCCATTTTGTCAATGACACCAATGACGTCACGATCCCATTTTGTCAATGACGCCAATGACGTCACGATCCCATTTTGTCAATGACGTCACGATCCCATTTTGTCAAGGACGTCACGATCCCATTTTGTCAATGACGCCAATGACGTCACGATCCCATTTTTTTGTCAATCACGTGTACCCAAGCTCCCGGTGTGTGCTACATCTGGGGCGATCCGCACTACCGGACCTTCGACGGCCGGCCATTCAATTTCCAGGGGGAGTGCGAGTACACGCTGGTCGATGTGTGCCACAACCGCTCGGAGCTGACTCTGCCCGCCTTCAGGATAACGGCGCAGAATGTCAAGAGAACACCGGAAGCGGAAGTGGCCTACACACAGACACTGAGATTGGAACTCTATGGAAAGGTAAGCATGTTTCATCTCTTTGTAGTTTTATTTTCATTTTCACTGCTTGTGTATCAAGCAATTTTATTTTTGTCTTATCTAATCATTTTAGTTTATTTTAGTTGAAAGTCTTCGGCTATTTAAAGTCTTCGTCTAATTGACTAATATTTTGACTAATCTGTCATTTATATATTAATGTTTTTCTATTTGTATGTGTGTTTTAATTTTCAGGTATCAGTATGTGCATTTTAGCTTAATTATTGTTATTTTTATTTTATTGTATTTCTTAATTTGTATGTACAGCGCATTTAAACATGCATAATGGAATTTGCGCTATAAAAAAATGAATTTAATAATAATAATAATAATTTGAAGACACACATTTCATGTACAACCGGTAAATAGTCCTTATATACGCTTAGCAGCAACACCCATTGCCAAACAATAACAGAGGTTAAAGGGAACATGAAATAATCATTTTGATTGCTTTTTGTGTTCTTCAATCAATAAAGTGTGATGTTCTGAACAATGTTATGTGTTTTTTTTAACGACTCCACCCCACGAAGGTAAGTTTCATTAACATAAAACCTATGCGTTGTCGGTGAGAAATATCCCCATTTTTGCCGACAAGTTGTGTGGCTGCTGGATGCAGCAAAACTTCCAAGGATGGAGTAAGCCTTCATCTGTTTCCAGTTGAACGGAACATTCGGAAGATCTGGACGGCCAAAAGTTGAGGTTACCAGAGCAAAGTGGTCTGGAAGTGGTTAGAAAGAGAGTTCAGGTGTATCTTAGTAGCTGGATGGGTTGTCATGGTTATACTTGGTTGGTTGTCATGCCGTTTCAGGTATTCACGATGGACCAGCGTGGCGCCACAAATGTTGAAGGCATCGATATCAAGTTACCTTTTAGCTCAGTAGAGGGCATCAGCATTTGGTTCACTGGAGTCCAAACGGTAATACTTCCATGTTCAAAACTCTCTTGTTAAAATGTAAACAGCACAGGATTGTTGTCAGATCTTGCCCCCATCGCTACTTCATGAATCACGTGTGTCAGTAATGAGTGGAGTGGAAATAATCAGGTCAAGGTCTTGGGCTGAAAGCATTCAGCCAGTCCATCTTGCTGTAATCTTTGTTCCCGACTTCTGCGTTTCCATTAATCATTGAAAATAAGCTTTGATTGTGAATGTATTTAACTAAACCAGTTTCTGCCTTTGAGAAAGGTCCTGCTAGGATCGAATCGTCACTCCTCCTCGTTTTTGATAAGCCGAATTTTACAGACTTGCCCTGCCAAAATGACCAAAAAGTAATTCAAAGGCAGCAATCTGACTTTTGATGAGAAATCTCTTTTCTATCGATAGGATACTATCAAATAAGAACTCTTTGAGAAAGTTAGTACTGGACTTGTGTATTTGCTTTGCGCAGATTCTGGCCACTGCCTTTGGGTTGCACATTCGCTGGGACGGAAAACACACGGCCGAGATTACTGTACCAGCTGGCTACAGCGACACCCTGTGTGGACTGTGTGGAAACTATGACGCTCTTGTCTGGAACGACTTTACATTACCAAATGGCTCATTGGTAAGATGTTGCACGAGGAAGAAATCGAACATCTTTTGATGTCTACAGTGATTCGTTAATGCCATTTGGTGTGGCATCTTTGTCAACCATCTTATACCCTATGTCCTTGGAAAGCAACCAGTAAATTCTTTCCTATTCCTATATCTGTTGAAAAGGCACCAGACTATTTTGGCCTTTTCATATACCCATTGAAAGGCACCAGACCATTTTTTCCTACCCCTATGTCCAATAAAAAAAGGAACCAGACTATTTTGTCATATACCTATGCCTGTTAAAAAGACATTAGACTATTTTTTCCTATTCCTATGTCCTTTGAAAAGGCACCAGACAATTGTTTCCTATTACTGTGTCCTTTGAAAAGGCACCAGACTATTCTTTCCTATTCCTATGTCCTTTGAAAAGGCACCAGACTAATTTTTTCCTATTCCTATGTCCTTTGAAAAGGCACCAGACTATTTTTTCCTATTCCTATGTCCTTTGAAAAGGGCACCAGACTATTTTTTTCCTATTCCTATGTTCCTTGAAAAGGCACCAGACTATGTTTTCCTATGTCCTTTGAAAAGGCACCAGACTATTTTTTTCCTATTCCTATGGCCGTTGGAAAGGCACCAGACTATTTTGTCCCATTACTATGTCCATTAAAGAGGAACCAGACCAACGTTGTCAAATGTTGGCCAATATTTTTACATTGCATTTAACTTAATTTAAGCATAGCAAAATCAATTCTTGCACAGGATTCGATTTTTCAAAAGAATATTTTTCAACCTATAAGCCAGGTTTGACATATTTAATGATAGAATCCAGCATTTATCTGATGCCTCTGATTACAATGGTTCCCCAGGCAAGCAGTCAGCTGGCCTTTGGTCAGAGTTGGTTGGTGGACGAGACGAGCTGTGAATGGGATCCCGTCGACCCTGAGCCCTGTGAAGACTTCGCCAACTTGACCATGGCCAGAGACCTTTGCTTCGTCATCATGCAAGACAACGGTAACGAAATCTAACGAGCTGGCAATACTGGGGGTTTTCAAAACTAGGAAACAATGGCAGAACTGAAAGTGGTGCAACCAGAATGTTACTGTAATGGAATTGATTTGCGAACTCCAGTGGGAAATTCATGATCAACTCGGCGGCACTAATGATTTCAAACGGAGTGCAGAAATCCCTAAATCCTAAATTCCTCGTCCTTAAAGCCCCTACACAACATTGCTAAGATCGAAAAACACAAATGTTCACAGATTTACATGAAGCTTATACAGTTTGAAGATGGTTATAGTGGAAACGTCTCACTGGAATATTTCTGCCTAAAATATTTTATTTTGGCAGAAATTAGTAAAAGAAAATAATTACAGTGTTGTTTACGTCTCACCGAGATCTAAACTATTTTTCGGAACAGTACGGCGTTTAATGCTGCATTTTCGCGAAACAAATAAACGGTTTTCACGATATTCTCGAGACTCGGTACTGAGGCGGATTGAGCTGAAATTTTCACAGGTGTGCTATTCCATGCTTATGTTGGATCAGACAACGTATGGATGCTATTCTTTAACCTCGACCAATGGCTTTAAAGGACCGTGCCTTTACACTGTATTTATTTTGAACTGCATGACATAGCAAAACATAATATTCTAACCAGATATGCTGTCCAAGTTTGCCCACTACTCATAAACAAATCGGTTGTTGCAACCTTGCGGATTCATTTATTTCCTGCCGAAAAGAAATTGGAGGGCTTGACGTTTCGATCCTAGCAAAACCTCTCTAAGCTTGTATCGAAACTTGGGGCCCTTTAAATGCTCGATTTGTGTGCTAGTTCTTTCAGTCAGGAAGCAGATTGTGAAATACTTGGTTTCCGTACTCCCGCAAAAGGGGAATATGACAAATATAGCCGTAACGTGTTAAGGGGTTTCGATTTCACAGAGATTTTGTTTCTTCAAGTGGGTATAGAAATCAATCGTGTTGGCTGGCATCCACGCCCGAACCAAATAATCACTCAAAACTGCACACAGATGTTGATTCACCCAAGTCAACTATTGCTTGTTAAAAATGTGATCAGTATAGGTGACTAAATTGGACCAAACCTTTACAGAACACAGTATTAGATGAGTTGCTATTTCAGGTCTCCCCAAAACTTGATATATATATTGACGTTTGCCTCGACATTACACAAGGTTGACCTGCTTTGCAATTCTTTTATACACGTCTGACACCCACAAATTGAATTAGTCACAGGTGATCTGTCGCTGATGTCTGCTATCCAGTGACATTTTTCTCTTCGAAAACAACTTCTGATTTTGATCGATTTCACTCCGTGGTTGTCGGGATCTCATGGCATTAAAAACTTCAATGACATTGAAAATCGTTGGAGCGAGCAGCGTTCACATGTCTATGTGGTTCCCCCACAATACAGGCAGGAATTCATGCAAGTTTTATTCGCTTGACAATAGGCAAGTAATCCTGGGCATTTCAAAACCAGAGACGAATTTCAAAGGGCTGCTTAGTAGGATTTGGATAGTTATGATGTATTGCTGTAGACTGAAAGAAAATGGGGATTAGATTGTCAACCTGATTTGATCTAGCTGGCTATGCATGCCTCATTGGGTTCTTTTCTGGTTTTAAAGCCCCTGCACAATATTGGTTGAGGTCAAAGAATAGCATCCATACGTTGTCTGATGCAACATATGCATGAAATAGCACACCTGTGTAAATTTCAGCTCAATCCGCCAACCGAGTCTCGAGACAATCGTGAAAACCGCTTCATTTGTTTCGAGAAAATGCAGCATTCAACGCCGTACTGTTCCGAAAAATAGTTTAGATGGACGTTAACGATTTCTTTTGCTCTTTTCTTCCAAAATACAACATTTTAGGCAGAAATATTTCAGTGAGAGGTTTCTACTATAACCATCTTCAAACTTTATAAGTTTCATGTAAATCTGTGATTTTTTTTTCGATCTTACCAATGTTGTGTTGGGGCTTTAAGCGGCTCAATGAAATCTGCCCATGGTTGAAAATGCACTTTCACTTGAAATTTCTCGATCCGTTGGGATCACTCCACTCAAGAGAATTATTATTATTTGGAAATAATATTTTGCTAAAATATCATGGCTTCTGATTGACTAATTTACCCACTTTTTTCATAAATGATCAGCTTTCGATTTTTATTTCATTGGGATAAAAAGGTCCGTTCTCGTATTGCAACATCTACCTGGACCCCAAACCGTATTACGAGGCCTGTGTCTACGACGCATGCGCAACCCTGCCCGACCATGACGTAATCTGTGACGACATCAGCTTGTATTCCGGGGCCTGCGCCGACCTTGGGTTGACCACGAAGCCGTGGAGAACAAAAGACGTCTGTCGTAAGTAGACTTTGACTGGTACCCCGACCCTGGCAACGACTAGTTGGCTATATGGGAAGGACACCAACTAGACTTTGACTGGTACCCCGACCCAGGCAAAGACTAGTTGGCTATATGGGAAGGGCACCAACTAGACTTTGACTGGTACCCCGACCCAGGCAGAGACTAGTTGGCTATATGGGAAGGACACCATCTAACGGCTCATAGGACGCAACACTAGAGGTCTGGGTTCAAGTCCCGGTCAAGTCAAAGTTTTCTATGCCTTTTTTTTTCAAACTTTCCCAGTAAATTTCCTTTATTTGTGTTACTGTGTAAGTAGAATGTATCCATACGTGCATGCTGCACATTCATTAGCTGCGTGCATGAGAAATTCTCTTTTTTGCTGTGCCCATAATAGGTCCATATCGATGCATATTCATTTGCTTCATGCATAATTACTAACCATGGTTTTTTTTTTTCAATTCCGTTTGAAAAGTGCAAACCACTAATCCCGACCCTAGGTTTTATAGAACCCTAACCAGCATTGAAACCACAATTAACCACATGTGGTTTTTCCTTTGGAAGGATAAGGGCCATGCACAAGGACATTCCACAGCAGGGTTTTTGTGGTGACCTGTGGTATGTGAGCCTACACCCCTGTGGGCACTGTGGTAAATTGCGGTATACAGTGTGTGTCCTGTGCGGGAGGTGCAAAGCGTTAGGGTTTTAATGCATTAATACATTTTGTGTGGAGAATTTTGTGTTTCCATTTTGTGTGGAGAATTATGTCCCACTCGACACACACCTCCAAACAAGACATGGGCTTAACCTCTAGATCTGTCCACATCTGGTACTTCTACTTCTTTGTGCCATCAATTGACTGTCATAGCCCTGACGGACTCGTATGGTTTGATTTCACAGCGTTCCAATGCCCCGATGGACAATCTTTCACACGCTGCGCACCCAATTGTCCCGACTCCTGCGCCAACCACGACCACGGTGTGAAGCCCGCCCTCTGTCGTTCTTGCAAGGAAGGCTGCGTCTGCCCAGAAGGCTATCGACTTGACGACCAGGAATGCGTTGCCATTGCGCAGTGTGGCTGCTCCGTGAATGGCTTCTACCATTCGGTATGCTGATAAGCCCTTGTCTGACATGGTTCATGGTTACGGCTGGTGATGGCTGCCGTCGAAACTGCCATAGCTTCCATAGCCTCGTGCACATTTTGCAAGCCATCTCTTCATCTTCCCCGAGCTTATCGCTTGCCATTACCCTTTGACTAACACGACTAAGGCTCTGTCTAAGGCTTACTCCATCATCGAATAGGCCAAACAAGACTCGATGTTTTCATTGGAGTTGAAGCTTCGGGTTTTTTTTCTGAAAGAAGTTAGAGAATCTGATGTCTCGATCCTAGCAGGACCTTTCCTTCAAACTTGGACATTTTGTACGATGTTGGTCATTCAAGTTCGTTGAGGACCAGTATGAATAAGATAAGATTTGCACGGTGGGAGCACAACATGAAAAGTTTCCGGTAACACCTTCAAAACCATCCCATTGAAGAATGAGTATGGCTCTTCACAGAGCCATACTCGTTCTCGAAAGAGCGCTACCGCCATCCTAAAGGCCCTATACAACATTGGGAAGATCGGAAAACATCGATGTCCACAGATTTCCTTGTCATTTACACAGCTTGTAGATGGTCATGATAGAATCCTCATATTGAAATCTTACGGACTGGGATGCTGTACTTTTCGAGAAATCTTCACTCAAACATCGACGAACAGTTTATTACTCGCGAGTAATAGAACTTGACCACCGGTACTGAACGGTGCTAAAACCGTGACGTTTTTTTTGCCTTTTTGTACTTTCTCAGATTACCATTTGAGTTCAAACCTTCGCGGGATTCCTTTTGTTTTGCATGTTTAATGGTTTAACACACAAACTGTGGTAATCTGTTGACCTTAACCGATGTTGTATAGGGCCTTTAATGTCACGTTAAGCAGTACAACTTTGATTTCTTATCGGTTGGAAGAGTGGCTCGAATTACCAGTCACTGTGAAGTGAGAGTGAGAAATAGATTTGAAGTTATAAAGCATAAAGCGAGGTTTTGAAAACCCACATCGTGCTCCTAGCCATTGTTCAGCCATCCTTTCACTTGTCCAAAAAGGGGGTTTATATCCCAGACGAAAAGGTCGCGGGGTTTGCTGTGACACAAAGCTGAAAGTAGTTCGTAGGCGGGCATGGGTTTTCCAATCTGAATGATTTGACGTCTACATGGAAACGCCCCTTTGAAAGACCGAGCTCATTTCTTCTACTCAGTCTGTTGGAATGAGAATATGAAAGTCTGGACCCTTTCTACAGCAGCAGAATCCTTTTTCTCTTTCAGGAGCGACGAAACGAAAAGTCATTTTTCTTTATACAAAGCTCCATGTCAAGCCTTCATTGTTTCGATCCTAGCATGACCTTTCTCAAAGGCAGAGTGCCTTTGAGAAAGTTCCTGCTGGGATCGAAACGTCGGGCCCACTAAATGTTTGAGATTTGCGTTTTGGGAATTTTTAGTCAGTAAGCAGTTTGCAACATTTTGTTTTTCACTTTAAAACTTTCAGTACTATTTTTCTGATTTTTCCTTCGCTATATGGCATGGATATGACCTTGTCTCGAACTCGGCCAGTTTTAGGTTCAGCCTCATAAATAGTCACATTGCCTGTAAAAAAAAGGCCTTACTACTATTTGAAAAGTCAATCTTGCTAATTTGTTATAATACCCATGTTTCTGACCTCTCAAAATCAATGAGTATGCTGATTTCCTGTTTATTTGGATATCACTTCTCTTCGGTGCAAATGGGAAAAGTCAGTTTTTCTCATAACAATAATCTACTCGATCATTTTACATTGGTATATAGCATGCCACTATTCCAACATATCCTACCACTGAGAGAGTTGATTTTCCAAATGCTGCATACCTTGTCCTTTACAACAGTTAGGCCTATAAACTCTTCAGTTTCTCTGGAACTGGAACCATTGGGCCTATTCCAGAAGTCCAAATACCTTACATTTCGTTCCTACAAGAGCTTTCTGTATCTTAAAAAAGCTCTTGGTAGGATCGAATGGACTGGTGTGTAAAAAATGTCCTTCCTTTGGGTCAGTGAGCAGTTTGCAATAGTGTTGTATTACTTTTAGATGATTTTAAATTCTTCATTTCCTCTTAGATTGGTGACGAATGGGTGAACAACAACTGCACAGAAACCTGCGTGTGCAGAGCCAACCAGAGCGCCGAGTGCCAGCCTTTGCAATGCCACCACAACGCATCGTGCGGAACCAGCGAAGGCCAACGCGCATGCGTCTGTAGCCTTGGTTACGAGGGTGACGGTTTCAACTGCACCAGAATCTATCAGTCTACCACAGGTAATGGCTTTAGAATTGAACACATACCACGGTGCATGCATTGTATATTGTATATTGTACTTTAGTCTGGGTATGTTTTCTAATGCTAAGTGCAGCTAGAGGTTAATCATAATATCACGTGACGCGTGGGACCACTTTTTTTGTCCCTCTCTCCATGTTCCATGATCGATTAGGTAAGGCGATTTCACTCAAGTGACGTGAATGGGTGAATTGAAAAGGAAAAAAACAGCGGGTTGGCGTTCATCAAACTTTACTTGAAAAAAAAATTAGAAATGAAAGGGATAAGGAATATTGAAAAAAAAATCTTTTGTAATCGAAGCCAGGGGTAGAAATCACTTGGTTTCAACGTCATTGAATTGATAGCGTGCAATACACGCACGACTGGAGCGGCGCTATTTCCATCGATATTGTCTAGGCAACTCTTGTGAAAACACAATTGCATTCCGTGGTTCCTTTACCAATGCCTAGACTTCTCTTCCAGTCGTTCGATCGAATAATCGTGTATAGTTTCGATTAACTGATGCCACACCCTTGTACCCTGGAGACGACGCGTAGTCGATTACAGCCTATGGTGTAAGGGCAGTCTGTGAGGGAATAGTTTTGAAATGATTTCAGAAATGAGGCCAAAGCCCAAGGTCCTGGCTTGAAGGCCTTAGTTTGTGTATCGCCGCAAACTGTCCACAATTTGTGGTCAATCTATGCTGTTGTGACTCTGCTTTCGTCAAACTCTGGTAATTCCATGACCAGTATACCGCCATCCCTTGTCCATTATGTGGTCCTTCTGTGGTCATTCTCTAGCCAATTTGTGGTCATGTGATAATTTGGTGGCAATTCCTAAAATTTGCTGGTCAATGATTTGCACTTCATCGGTTATTCAAGGGTGATTCTTTCAGTCATTCTGTGACCTTTCTCTAACCAATTTGTGGTCATTATGTGATCATTCTCTTGTCAATTTGTGGTCATTCTGTGATCATTCTCTAGCCAATTTGTGGTCATTATGTGATATTCTCTAGCAAATTTGTGGTCATTATGTGATCATTCTCTTGTCAATTTGTGGTCATTCTGTGATCATTCTCTTGCCAATTTGTGGTCATTCTGTGATCATTCTCTTGCCAATTTGTGGTCATTCTGTGATCATTCTCTTGCCAATTTGTGGTCATTCTGTGATCATTCTCTTGCCAATTTATTTCTGTGATATTCTCTAGCAAATTTGTGGTCATTCTGTGTTCATTCTCAAGCCAATTTGTGGTCATTCTGTGATCATTTCGTGGCAATTCTAGAGCTATGGTCAATCTTGTGTTATTCATCGGATATTCTGGGTTGACATCGTTGGTCATTCTGTGGCCATTCTGCGACGTCCACGCTGCATGTCAATGACTTAGGGCACCGCTACCAAGTGTGCTCAGACATAGACACACACTGAAGTACACCTGGTGGCGATGGCACATGTCACGTGATCACGAGTGATGGCGTCATCGCTTCTCACACCGCTCCCGTGTCTGTGACGTCTCCAGGCCTGGAACACAAAATTGTCATAGGACATTGTCACATCTGTCATTGGAATACACTCAAAATGCCACTTTTAATTACCATTGTAGCATTGTTCATACCTGATGGTACAAATCATTAATTGTCCATTATAAACGGTCTAGACATTAATCGAGTTGTTGTTTATCATGAGGATTTTTCTGGAAGAATCTGAAGACATTTTGCATGATTCGTCTACTTTTCATCACTGCTTCTTGATAAAGCAAATGTATTAAAAGGTGCGTGGCTAGATTGCAGGCTGATAAATACAATGTATGATATAAATCTGGTCTCATTATGTTGCATCGTCGGGCAAGGAATGGGCGTAATCAGACGTCTACGATGGCTTGCCGAAGGTCAAACAAACTCCAAGATCGTGCTTTCAAGAGATCTTTCTGGTCCGTTGCATATCCAAATAGTTTGCCCATGCAAGTCTCGTGCGCACAGCACTCTCGCAAAGCACGAGGCTGGAAGAGATTGATTCGCTCAGTCGCTCCGTGGTCGCTCTGAAAGGACCCTTTTCTCTCCCCTCCCTTGAAATAATAATTGCATCGCCGCGGGTAGTCCATTTATGTTAAGCTACGCGTTAACGTAAACACACTTCGAACTCAAGCCACTGCACCTCCATTTTCCCACACTGACGTCCCTGGGGGAGATTTTGGGGGCAGCACAAAGAACGTCTGCCCTACGGATTCAGACGAGAGTTTTTTAAAAAGTCACCATGCTTATCAGCCAGGGTGATGCATTCTGATTCTAAGACGGTTAGTAGGCTCGATGCTGACAGGGCATTCTCAAGCGACTTCCCTGGGCCTCGTGGTACCTTGACTCTAAGACCAGCTCTGTTCGATCTGTCGATACGAAAACCGAAAACAAATAAATACCTGTGGTTTCGATCCTAGCAGAACTTTCCTTCTATACATGAAGATCCTGCTATAGAATCGAAATGCCACGCCCTCTAAATTGTTTAGAGTTGCGATTCGGGTAACTTCAATCAGTAAGCGGTTCAAACCATTTCTGACGTTTCGATCCTAGCAGGACCTTTCTCAAAGGCAGAGTGACAAGGACCTTTTCTGTATTACTTCATGTAAAACACATCATACCAAAGTCAATCAGATCAAGGTTTGTTGCAGCTAGTGGGGATCCTTAGCTTCCTGTCGCGAGGAGGGAAGCATGTCAGTGTCTTGTGATGTGGGTAGTATTCTAGAAACTACAACTACCAACCAGTTATTCATCATACCCCTTGTCTTCATTTAGTTGTTGTCTCAGACTCAGCGGATACGTATTATTTGGATACAGGAAAAGGGGGTCAAATTCTACACGACCCAGACAAAAATGGAGAACTTCACTTTTAGCTTTCATTTCAAAAATAAAAAGATGATGTGTGAAACTCATGTATACGATAATTGTTCGTTAACCCTAATACTACCCGAGGCTTCAAAATATCTCGACCATGTTTGCTTTCTGAATTGCTCTACAAATACCTTAATACAAATTGCAGTTTATTTGTTTGAAAACAAAACCCATAAAAAATCAACTTCCCTTCCTGCGTTTGAAGGCCTAATCTACACCACATACCATACCTTGTGTGTCATTCTTATTTAATTTGCAGTCATAAGCGACTTGTCTAAATAAATGGTAGACTTTGAACCCATGGGCCTGTAGTTTTATGTACATACCACGCTTTGGATGGGGGGAGGGGTTAAGCTTTTCAATGCAAAGAAAATGGAATGGTAGAATTGACTTTCGTAGAAATCAACCTTGTCTGTCAGACGGGTATTGTAAAGCATATAGGTATAGATAAGAATAATTTAGCCCCTGTCTCGTCCCTGTGTCGGGTTTCGTTTGTCAGGAGGGTCAGACGAGGACAGCAAGGTTTTAAGCCTAGGGAGAGGCGGGGGAGTGTGGTCATTCTGTGGACCAACTCGGACAATAGCCGATATCCTTGTAGGTGAATAGGCGCAGAGACGAGTTAGACTGAAACCACTGGGCCGGGTTTTTTTCCCATCAGTAGTTGGACGCGTGTGATCCGATAATAATGCACACCGCACCAAAAGAATTTATGGTCCTCTGAAGGTCTGTCTTTCAAAATGGGAAAGTGGGGTAGTGGAAGGATCGCTCGCAGACGTAAACCATAATATAAATCACATCAGTGGTCTCAGTCACAGCAGAAGAGTTACTATTGGAATGGAGTCTAACACAATTGCTCAAGCAATTTCAGCTACTCAGCTCACCGTTTCAGATCACATTCCAACTCTTGTCATGGAAGTCAAACAATTTGAGGAAAAACTGACTAGGAACTTGGCAAAGAAAAATGGTCAAGAAAACTTTGACGGGACCGAGATCGGAACCCGAGACGTTTGGCTCTTATCGGAATATGAAACATCCAGGCGTGATATGGCGTCTTTCCAAATAGTTGGGGATGAAAGTTAAAGTACACCATCCACCAAGTGCTGAAGTATGCACTTTCAATACCAACACCTCTAATTTGCTTGTTTTTTAAATTGATCATAACGCACCGTCGTGAATTTGGATGTCGTCACTTCGATAGCCAATAAAAATACCGCAGCACATTCAGCCCCATCGCCAATGCCACGACTGACACCGTCTCTGTGTACATGCATGCACTCACCTGCAGTATGGACGAGTCTAGTTAGAACTCTGCGCGCACCGGCCCCTCCGCCCATCACAGCAAGGCATAGGTGAGCACGCACACACTCACACCAGCCCTTCCTACCTGTGCGCACCTGTTGCCTACCGCCGCTGGACTGTAAAGTTGCCCACAACAGCACCCACAACTTGGTTGTCTGCGTATCACCCACAACCAATCCACCGCTGACGTGTGTCAAGTCCCCCCCCCACAACACATTCACGCACAAAATACTAACCACAAATCTGAGAATACACTATTTCAAATGAATGCTTTTTCCTTGACCTGTCCCTGCCCCTACGAGTTGGTAGTTTTCTATACGCGAATAATTCTCACAAGCCCTCGTGTTTTGATTGGCTGACGATGAAAAGGGACGATTTGAATAGGCGAGGGTTGAAAAGAACCTGTTCGTGTATTTTATGATCAAAACTTTTACCAGTACGTGCGCTTACACACTGGTATAAGGGTAGGGGGGTTTGTTCACTTTACTTATGGGTTTTTCCCTCCGACAATAGCGTCAGTCGAGCGTTCAGCCTCTCCCGAGCAAATACCACCTCAACTTCCTTTCATTGCAGAATTCCTATTATGGCCTTGCAAAGTGGGGGAAAAATACCGGGCCCAAGATATGTATTCTCTACCTTTCCCTTCCCCTCCGCAAATAACCCAGAAAGTTTTCGGGGGTCGGCGTGCAAATTTGACATGACAATTTCCATGTAACACCATCGCATCTGATATTAGTGCTGATGCATTGTTAATGGCATTAACACTGACAGTTTTGTGGATGCGTTGTTCTGTTGTTCTTTGAATCACTGATTAATCAAACGAGTGGATTATATCTCTGCAGTATGAGGATTCAGAGAGGGTGTTTTTTTGCTATAACACATCTTTGCCATGAAACCTATAGAAAGTGCATATGGACACACTGGTTTTCTGTTCATCTGCGGATCTTGAAACGCGTCATGTCCTACCCCTTGTCGTAAGACCCAGGTTACGGCGCCTCCTGGTTATTATCAGACACAGAATGAGAGTAAACGAACTATTGCAGGGCGAGTTGAGTCAGTGGGAAGTTGAGTAAGGACAGAGCGGTCCCCAAACCGCCCTCGTTACCTCCCCCTAAGGTTGCCGCTGCAGGTCGGCTCAGTTTGCATGACAATAGAGGGCAAATTTGGACGCAGTTGTGTGCGGCAATTTCCGTAGGCGCCATTTGGTTCGCTGTTGCTGGGCAGAACATGGGACCCACAGGTATTTCTATGTATTTATAGGCCTGGCATGGTTTTTTTTTATTCAGGCAGGTATGGGGTAGGAATTATGAGATTTTGAAAGGACTATTGTTACGGATACCGTGTGAACCGAACCGGTGAATACTGGCTGCACAATAGCGGTGCAACTCTAGCACTGGTCTGTACCAACCGAATTACACCCCCCCCCGCCCCCGCCCCCGCCCCGAACACCTTTGAAATATTTCAGCACTCATCTCTTGCAATCGTATATCAATCCAAATATATAGATTTTAATTTGTATGATTAAGTAAATCATTTGCCCTACCTACTGTGTACTTATCACTGTGTGTTCAGTGCTTCATTTCAAATAGGCTTTTATGAAATACACAGTATTTACTTTAAGTTGGGCAGGCAAAACTTACTTTAAAAATATCACTGTGTGTTCAGTGCTTCATTTCAAATAGGCTTTTATGAAAAACACAGTAGAAGTTGGGCAGGCAAAACTAACTTTAAAAATATCACTGTGTGTCCAGTGCTTCATTTCAAATAGGCTTTTAGGAAATACACAGTAGAAGTTGGGCAGGCAAAACTAACTTTAAAAATATCACTGTGTGTTCAGTGCATTATTTCATATAGGCTTTTAGGAAATACACAGTAGAAGTTGGGCAGGCAAAACTAACTTTACAAATATCACTGTGTGTTCAGTGCTTCATTTCAAATAGGCTTTTAGGATATACACAGCAGAAGTTGGGCAGGCAAAACTAACTTTAAAAATATCACTGTGTGTCCAGTGCTTCATTTCATATAGGCTTTTAGGAAATACACAGTAGAAGTTGGGCAGGCAAAACTAACTTTAAAAATATCACTGTGTGTTCAGTGCTTCATTTCATATAGGCTTTTAGGAAATACACAGTAGAAGTTGGGCAGGCAAAACTAACTTTAAAAATATCACTGTGTGTTCAGTGCTTCATTTCATATAGGCTTTTAGGAAATACACAGTAGAAGTTGGGCAGGCAAAACTAACTTTAAAAATATCACTGTGTGTTCAGTGCTTCATTTCATATAGGCTTTTAGGAAATACACAGCAGAAGTTGGGCAGGCAAAACTAACTTTACAAAGTCCAAAGCTAATCACAAACATGTTCATAATTGTAGATGTGGTAATTCATTTTAAGTCATCAACTTCGATGCATGCACTGATTTGACCGACGATTGCATTGATACCAATTTGGTATCGTCAGTCATTTTTGGTATCTGTTGTTCTGACTTTGAAAACAGTCCTCCTAGTGTCGAAACTTTAGGCCCTCATAATGTTAAATATTTATACAAAATACAAAGCAAATTGTTTAGAAGTGGCACGAGACTCGGCGATGGTAGAGTTTTGAATGCGCTCGCTTATCTTGTGTAGTGTCAAACGAAGTTTGAGACGATGCAGTTAATTATTGCAACTAAGCATCTTGCCCTGTTATTGCGTTGATGCAAACTTCTTAACAAGGTAAAGGTTTTTCAGGAACTCGGGCAATTCTTTGCGAGTGCATTAGGGGGTCAGTATTGTCTGCGGTCAGTTTGTGTTTTTGGCCTTTGAATCCCAAAACAAACAAGGCAACGTGGTTGATGTCGGACTGAAACACTCCTTTGGGAGAAATCAGCTTTAAAGCCGTCAAGACGGTCAAGTCCTTGTGACTATTATAACCCATAGCTACGATTAAACATCCAATAGCTGCGTGTTGTCGGGTTACAAATTGACTGTTATAGCTATTGCGTGCTGGCGTTCCCTCCCGAAATACACACAACGCCCCCATTTCCTTTGACGAAACAACCCATTGTACACACCTCGGCATAAGCTTTGACAAAAAAAACTTGGAGTCTGTCAATTTTGTGAGAGACTTTCAGCGTTCATATTTGTGACCCGGCACAGCATAATGAGGAATAACCCCACTTTTCAGATTTAGAGATTTTCTAATGATGTGAAAGAGTATACCATTAGCTTTCAACTGATATCAAAATATAATATCCTCTAATACTTAGAAATTCCGAAATACAAAAATAAGAAAATTGATTTGTAATCGAATTGTGAAGATACTTTAACTTCAGGCGTTGTTTACTCGAAAAGTGTTTTGGTGGAATATTCCTCATGTCGTTGTGCCGGGTCACATTTGGTTTTAACCAAAAATACCTAGAGGTTGTGATTATTGTCACATAGCATCTTTGTTATGTTCGACGGTTTAGCTTGATGGTAAGGCTCCTGTGGTACGTGATATAATTCATCTGAACTACTAAGCATATAGGGCCTATAGGCTATACATTTACAAAAGGAAATTCATTATAATTATTACAAACTGCGTAGGCTTACTGATTTAACTGACCCAAAGTTTGAAGGTCTATGGTACAATCTCAAAGACAGGAGGGTTGCATGCCGATTGAGGAAGATTTTGTTCTCATATTGATACTGGGCTTCTGGATGTAATGCTTATAATAAATTATGGCAATGAACAAGATAGCCTTTGAGAAAGGTCCTGCTAGGATCGAAACGTCAGGCCCACTAAATTTTAAGATAGAGTTAATTTTAATCCAGTTGATGTAATACTTCAGCGGTCGCTAGAATTTTTCTCCCCCCAAAAAAAATAAAAAATAAAAAAATAAATAGAAAGTTGACTAATTGCCTAATTGCGAATGTCGTCACTTAAGGGGTTAATAGCTTAGATGGTAAGTTTTGAAATCATTTCATTGGTCAGAGATTGCGTTGTTTTTAAAATTCTACTTTTGATTGAAGAGCACTGCATTCTCCTCAGTATAATATTAGTTTATAGTAATTTTTTGCACCCCTGTTAGATCCTTACGTTCATTAACTCCGGTTCACTTGTAATTCCAGAATTCGCTACAATTTGGGGCACACGAGCTTTTGCCCATGCCGGGCCCATGCACCCTATGCTCCTCACTAGATTCATTTCAAAACGGTCTAAAAACTCACTTATTCAATGCCTCCTTTTGATTTCTCATGCATTTGTATTTTGTACTTCTCTTCATCTAATTGCGCCTACAGCACTCTACAGACAGGATTTGGAACAGTATAAATCATATCAATTGTTTGGTTTTTTAATTATTATTATTAGAGCACCGTTATCCATTATAGGCTAGGCTGGGATACCAACGCTAGCTAAGTCAGTTAAAGTCAGAGATAGTTTCCTTTGCTCGTTATGCTTATTTCCCATCTTGAATTTCCATGATATAGACTGTATGACCTTTCTCACCCTGAATGTACTTCTTGTTTGTTTTCCTTGGCCGAATAAATAAATAATAATAATAATAATAATACGTTGCTCTCTTACATAGTGCAGTCTTGCCCCCCTCCTCTTTTTAAAAGCGGAGGTCTGTCTTTCTGTTTCGTTCAAAGCGAAATGACACAAGGCAAAATAAAAATGATTTCTTTTAGTGGGCTGCCCTGTATTGAATTGTAATATTAAAAAAACACCCACGAAATTCGTTATTTCATGCACCATGGAAATCGCACAAACAAAACCAACAGCCGAGGCATCGCTGTAGACCTCTGCATTTGCTGGCTCGCTGCGCAATACCCTCAACCAATCATATTTCAAGAAAGGAATTGGCTATCTAACTTGGCCTCGCTTAGTCTTTTTTTCAATGCGTAAAAAGAATCTATCGTGGCAGAGACTTGCCTTGAAAAAAGACTAGCGACAGGTTTCAAGCTCACGAGCGTGACTCTGCTGTTTTCTGGACGGAGTCCGTAAAAGGACACTATCTGTTTAAATATAAATCTTAAAATTTAATGGGCCTGAGGCGTTTCAATCCTAGCAGGACCTTTCTCAAAGGCAGAGTGACAAGGACAACACAGATACATGTACACGAAGGAAGGGGGAAGAGAGTGAAATATAAATCTGTTTAAATTTAAATCTGATATACAAAAATGTTGCAAACTGCTTACTGACTAAAATTACCAAAATGCAAATCTCAAAATTTACTTGGCCTGACGTTTCGATCCTAGCAGGACCTTTCTCAAAGGCATAAATCTGTTTGAATATATCAAATATAAATCTGTTTAAATTTATCTGTTTATAATATATATGTTTAAATAAATAGGTATGAATATATCTGTTTAAACTCCGTAACTATTTCAATTTACTTTAGCTACATAATTCTAGAACTTCTAGAGAGATCGAAGCCATATAATAATAATTGCAGTGCCTTGTTTTTCTTTCTCTTCACAAAGGGCTTTGAGAAAGTCCACTACCAATTAAACTATGGGCCCTCTGACTTCGTGCACCTTTCTAATATTATGCAAAGGCTTTCCCATCCTGGTTTTGTGTTTCCATGGTAACCCCAACATGATTTTCAGGCCATGCCTGTGCTTGTGGTTGATGAGCTAATATAGGCTAATGTGACAACTGAGTTACCATGACAATACATTGTTCTGCCTTCAGGAAATTCTGGTTCAAATAGTATAAGGATAGAACTTTCATAATTGGATATGGGACTACGCTGTTCTGTGGACTTCTACAATGCTGATTTCGTGTACATGAGAAGTACACGTACTACCTCTATTATCAGTTGCACTTCTCTGCTTATTTCAGAATTTTTGTTGTGTTCTACAGTTGAAATGACAACTATGGTAGACCTGACAACGTTGGACTCCACAACTCAACCAAGTACGACAGAGATGTCGACAACTCAAGAGAGTACTACAGCAGAGTCGACAACTCAAGAGAGTACTACAGCAGAATCGACAACTCAACCAAGTACGACAGAGATGTCGACAACTCAAGAGAGTACTACAGCAGAGTCGACAACTCAAGAGAGTACTACAGCAGAATCGACAACTCAACCAAGTACGACAGAGATGTCGACAACTCAAGAGAGTACTACAGCAGAGTCGACTACACAATTGGAGACCACCACTGTCATTGTCACGACCACACTGATGACAACCACTCTTCCTACCACGACTGTCACCACCCAGCCCCCAAGCACACCGTCACCCACCACGGTGGTGACCACGCTGTACGACCTCACTGTCACCAACAAGGACAGCACGTCCCTGACCGTGTCCTGGACACTGTACGTCACCGTGGCAGGTCTGCAGGTGGAGTGGCGCCCTCTAGCGATGGGATCGGAGTTCGAGGCCGGAGAGTCCCTACAGCCGACAGTCGCCGAGTACACCATCAGTGGTTTGAATGTGGCCACCACTTACGAGGTGCGGTTGGCTCTTGACAAGAACGGCCTCACTCTAACTGGGGACTCAGTTTTCGAAAGCACGTGTCCCGAGGGCTTCACTAATCTGATGTGCTCTGAAGGTAAGACAACCCGCAATCCTATACATTACTCGTCATTCAAACTGGACGATGCATTGATTGACAGGACTGAAGGTGCTGTCTGCCATCTTGGTACTCCAACCGTGCAGTATCTTATCTGCATCCCAGGGTCTACCACGGATCTTTTACTCGAGTTATCCTTGACTAGTCGTGGAAGGTCTACCAGGGGCAGCCCAGTTGAGGCAGCCCAGTAATAAATGTTTTCTTGAATTGACCAAACTCCGTTAAAATTGTATATCTCTTTGATTTGTCATTTGAACAGTCTTTGTTTGTGGCTCCCAATTTTGTCCTCAGATTTCTCCATCTACAACCTCGCTCTGGTGACTGCTACCAGCAGCTCGCTCACTGTGTCGTGGCGTCTCACCAGCGAAACCGAATGGAACCAGGCAGAGTACCAGCGGCCGGGCGAGGACTCCTGGCTAGAGGGGGCGCTCTTGCCCGGCACGGCCACAGAGACCACCCTGTTCGGCTTGGACCCTGAGCAGACTGTTCTGGTGCGGATTCACGCGCGTACCAAGGCGGGGAGCGACGCGTACACCGATGAGGAAACGTACGAGACGTGCAGTAACTTCTACCAAGGTGCTTCCTGCCAAGAGTGTAAGTCAACAGCATGATATCCCTAAGGTCTCTTGTCAAAGAGATCATCGGGTGAGTGCCGGTTGAATTCATCCGACCGATACAATTTCCCCCGGTAGCCAACCGATTGTACTGGACTCCGGGGTGAACAAATTCACGATGGCTATCCAATGGAAACGTCATCGGACGGGTCAAATCATCCGATACCCAACCGATGATCTTTTTGACGTGAGGCGTAACTTCAACCGTATGGTAATGGACAGATAGCTGTGGCATGACATCGAGGACATTGCTAGCTGTCAGTTAGGATGAATGACAAGACCAAATCCATGACCAAACCCTAGATGGTCCTTTTCGATAAGTGCGGTAGAGGCTCAGACTCAAGCTTTGGCTGCTGTCCAATGCTTGACATTCATTTGAAAGTACATGTATAACGTGTAATGCTGCAAACGCCTGACTGACGAAATAGTCTGCAGGTTGCAGTGACATGTTTGTATAACTTAGGAATGATACGTCAATGACATTATTTTAGCACCGTTGGGATGTGTTGCTTTGTGACATCACTGATCAGGACTTTTGCAGTCTTTTCTTTGACGCCAAGCGGTTTTCATGGAGTTTCCTTTACTGTTTTTTTCTCTCTCTTCTCTCGAATCAGCCCTACCGTATGACGGCAGCGTCTTCGCCAGAGGCAGTTCCTCGGTGACCTTCCAGTTAGATTCCAACCTGGAGGCCGAGACCGTCACCGCCCAGTACCGAGCCACCGCGGCAGTCACCCGCCAGGCCTGGCTGACTGGCCCCACCGTGCCCGCCTCTCGTGACGTCTACATCCTAGACGGACTGGATGCCGACTTCAACTACGCGGTTCGCTTCGTCTTCGTGGGTATGGCTGGTAATGCCACCATCTCACAGACGTATAGCGTCGCTACGTGCATCAACGGCTTCCAGGGAATCAACTGTGAAGGCAGTAAGGCCGCTCATCAAGCATAATTATTCATTGGTTCTCTTAGAATTTAACCAGTTAAGAACGCTGAGCCATAATTTTTTTTTTTTTTTTGGGGGGGGGAAACCATCTCGTGAACAGTGCTTTCGGTTTCATTGGCCAGTCGGTACTTGTTTGCTCAGCACGTAGCTCAAGTCGCCGCACGCGACGAGTTTACAAATCACACAGGATTGGTCTCGTGGCGTCTTGGGGCAGAAATCCCACCAAAGCTTCAGTGCACACGGAGAGCTGCGTGCTGAGCTAACGGCCACGAGAGACTTGTCTGCTCAGCAGATAGCTCTGGTGTGCGGCGGCTTTTACGGACTGACGAGTAGATGCATGATCCGACGAGACAGATCAAACCGTCCATTTTGGCGCTGATATTCTGTGCATCTTCAGCTCTTTCCAGTCACACTGATGACCTTTGCAAAAGATCGAGATGTACAAGTGTTCTATATTAGGGGTAATTTAAAGAATGTTATGGGACTACACTGTTAAAACCATTGCGACACGAAGTAAAGAAGCATCGGGTAATTAAAATCCTTTGAAATGCTTGATTGGTTGTGATCCAGACAATCAACGCACTGTTAATGTTGCCATTCCATATTTGGACCTTGGTTAAAATGAAATTCGTCTTTTCTCCCCACTCCGATATCATTTAACAGATTTCTCCTCCGGTGCGTACGATCTGAGGTTGATTGAAGCCTCCGGCACCTTCGTGAGAGTGGCTTTCGATGTGGATGTGGAGTTCGAGTCGTACGAGGTGCAGATACGACCCCAGGCGGAGAGCAAGTTCACCTCCCTGGCCGTGCTGAAGACTGGACGCGAGTCCATCACCATAGATAACCTGACCCCGTCCACTTACTACGTGGTGCGGGTACTGCTCAGTCCTCTGGACTCTGAGGTGCTCAGTAGCGATGACCTGACCGTACTGACCTGCCCACCAGCCTACTTCGGTGTCAACTGCGAAAACTGTAAGCCCTGTTCGGTATAATTAGGTCTTTTGCAAAAAGATCATCGGTTGAGTGCCGGTTGAGTTCATCCGACCGATAAAATTCCCCCCGGTAGAAAGCCGATTGTACTGGACTGTGGGGTGAAAAAATACACGATGGCTATCCGGTGGAAACGACATCGGACGGGTCAAATCATCTGATACCCAACCGATGATCTTTTTGACGTGAGGCGTAACTTCAACCGTATGGTAATGGACAGATAGCTGTGGCATGACATCGAGGACATTGCTAGCTGTCAGTTAGGATGAATGACAAGACCAAATCCATGACCAAACCCTAGATGGTCCTTTTCGAGGCCTTATAGATATAATGATGCTTGGTCTGTTGGGGGTCTTTACACTGTCAAATACGTTCAAACAAACCAATGAAATTTGACTGGATACTTTTGAACAAATTGAAAGAAAGAAAAAATGGCAAAGAAAAATGTGACTGGACCGGGAATTGAACCCGAGACCTCTTGATGAACGTACCTTCCATTCTAACACTCGACATGCAATATAGTTTGTATAGGGATAAATGAAGTGATTCCAGCCCGTGTCTGCAGTCATTCCATGTACGTGTATGTGATTTTTATCCAGATAAGATTTCAGGGTATTCATGATGAAGGTAGCAGGTCAGAAACAGTTTGCGGTTACAGCGGGTACGACATAAGAATCTCTTTGTGTGTGATTCTGAGAAAAAATGGGGGAATCATAAAGTCCATTCTAAGAGGCTTTGAGGGCGTCTTTATTCACTTTATATTTATTCATTGTTTGCTGTGCTATTGTTAATCAACTACACCTTTTTTCCCCAGCAAGAGACCTGAAATCGATTACTTGATGGTCTTATTAATTTAGTGGTCCTAAAAGTCTTAATCTGTATTGAGGAATTTGTACCCATCTATTTGAATTTGCAGATGTTCCAACCACGCTGGTACCAGCCACTACTCTACCTTTCATCAACACTCTCAACGTGACATCAGTCAGCAGCGTGTCCATCACAGTCTCCTGGCTGACCTCCCTGGGCGTGGGCTTCGTCCAGCTGCAGTTCCGAGTGCGGGACGAGCAGATCTGGACCAACGGCACCTTGAGCATTGGCCAGCACAGCGTCTACGTCCTGACCAGGCTGCAGCAGGAGACCACGTACGAGATACGCCTGCTGTATGGACTCGACTCCACGGTCATTGCTAGCCAGGTGCTGTTGACCCAGACGTGCAGGCGTGGATGGCAGGGCCGCACGCAGTGCGATACAGGTATGTGACTCCAATAGCACCATCTTTTTGTTTTTTACCTCATCAAGCAGAGATGATTACCTGAGCATGGCAAGCTACCATTCCCAGGGCCCCAATATCAAAGAACTGCCTGTTATAGAATTAGATGAGAAGGAGTTTGAATCTGAAAAGAGCCAGTAACTCGGCTAAGACTTGAAGGTTTGCATGGTGGAAATACTAAGTGGAAGGTTTGCGGTGACACCATGTAGCACTTCTCTTTCGAGAAGGAGTGTGGCTCTTTTCAGAGCCACACTCCTTCTCGAAAGAGAAGTGCTACATGGTGTCACCGCAAACCCTCCACTTGTTGTAGAATTAATTCGAAACTCGGTTTATAAATTGTTGTAATCTTCGTCAGCTTTGCCCACGGCTTTGCCTCACGTTTCCCCGTCACTGCATTTTGCAGACTATACGTCCATCGGAGCTTTCGATGTGGTTCTGGAAATAGCTACGAGTTCTTCTCTGCAACTTGGCTGGGACTTGATGGTGAATGCCGATTGGAATATGGTCCAGTACCAGTAAGTCTAGAGACTTTCTCCATCATGAAGTAAATGGTGTTCCTATACTAATTGTTTCTTAGTTTAGAGAGAGAACGAGACAGAGAAATAGACAAAACTACAGACAGAGATAGACAGGGACAGAGACAGTGACAGAGATAGAGACATTGACAGAAACAGAGTCAGCTAAGACAGAGACAGGGACAGAGACAGGGAGAAACATGGACAGAGACAGGGACAGAGACAGAGACAGGGACAGAAACAAAGATAGAAAACAAGTCACAAAGAGACCGAGAAATGAACAAGACCAAGACCAAGACTTAGAACCAGAACCGAGACTGAAGCCCAGACCCAGACCCAGACCCAGACCCAGACCCAGACCCGAA
This sequence comes from Luidia sarsii, assembly GCA_949987565.1. Classification (NCBI taxonomy): domain Eukaryota; kingdom Metazoa; phylum Echinodermata; class Asteroidea; order Paxillosida; family Luidiidae; genus Luidia; species Luidia sarsii. The sequence continues at coordinate 2,449,525 of OX465105.1, read as the reverse complement.
CCAAGACCCAGACCCAGACCCGAACCAAGACCCAGACCCGAACCAAGACCAAGACCCAGACCTAGACCTGAACCCAGACCCAGACCCGAACCAAGACCCAAACCCAGACCCGAACCAAGACCCAGACCCGAACCAAGACCAAGACCCAGACCTAGACCCGAACCAAGACCCAGACCCAGACCCGAACCAAGACCCAGACCCGAACCAAGACCCAGACCTAGACCCGAACCAAGACCCAGACCCAGACCTGAACCAAGACCCAGACCCGAACCAAGACCCGAACCAAGACCCAGACCCAGACCCGAACCAAGACCCAGACCCAGATCCAGACCCAGACCCGAACCAAGACCCAGACCCGAATCCAGACCCAGACCCGAATCCAGACCCAGACCCGAATCCAGACCCAGACCCAGACCCAGACCCAGACCCAGACCCGAATCCAGACCCAGACCCGAATCCAGACCCAGACCCGAACCCAGATCCAGACCCAGACCCAGACCCAGACCCAGACCCAGACCCAGACCCGAACCCAGACCCAGACCCGAACCCAGACCCAGACCCAGACCCAGACCCAGACCCAGACCCAGACCCAGACCCAGACCCAGACCCAGACCCTGACCCAGACCCAGACCAAGACCCAGACTTGATGGTGAATGCCGATTGGAATATGGTCCAGTACCAGTAAGTCTAGAGACTTTCTCCATCATGAAGTAAATGGTGTTCCTATACTAATTGTTTCTTAGTTTAGAGAGAGAACGAGACAGAGAAATAGACAAAACTACAGACAGAGATAGACAGGGACAGAGACAGTGACAGAGATAGAGACATTGACAGAAACAGAGTCAGCTAAGACAGAGACAGGGACAGAGACAGGGAGAAACATGGACAGAGACAGGGACAGAGACAGAGACAGGGACAGAAACAAAGATAGAAAACAAGTCACAAAGAGACCGAGAAATGAACAAGACCAAGACCAAGACTTAGAACCAGAACCGAGACTGAAGCCCAGACCCAGACCCAGACCCAGACCCAGACCCAGACCCGAACCAAGACCCAGACCCAGACCCGAACCAAGACCCAGACCCGAACCAAGACCAAGACCCAGACCTAGACCTGAACCCAGACCCAGACCCGAACCAAGACCCAAACCCAGACCCGAACCAAGACCCAGACCCGAACCAAGACCAAGACCCAGACCTAGACCCGAACCAAGACCCAGACCCAGACCCGAACCAAGACCCAGACCCGAACCAAGACCCAGACCTAGACCCGAACCAAGACCCAGACCCAGACCTGAACCAAGACCCAGACCCGAACCAAGACCCGAACCAAGACCCAGACCCAGACCCGAACCAAGACCCAGACCCAGATCCAGACCCAGACCCGAACCAAGACCCAGACCCGAATCCAGACCCAGACCCGAATCCAGACCCAGACCCGAATCCAGACCCAGACCCAGACCCAGACCCAGACCCAGACCCGAATCCAGACCCAGACCCGAATCCAGACCCAGACCCGAACCCAGATCCAGACCCAGACCCAGACCCAGACCCAGACCCAGACCCAGACCCGAACCCAGACCCAGACCCGAACCCAGACCCAGACCCAGACCCAGACCCAGACCCAGACCCAGACCCAGACCCAGACCCAGACCCAGACCCTGACCCAGACCCAGACCAAGACCCAGACCCGAACCCAGACCCAGACCCAGACCCAGACCCGAATCCAGACCCAGACCCAGACCCAGACCCAGACCCGAACCTAGACTCAGACCCAGACCCAGATACAGACCCAGACCCAGACCCAGACCCAGACCCAGACCCAGACCCGAACCCGAATCCAGACCCAGACCCAGACCCAGACCCAGACCCAGACCCAGACCCAGACCCAGACCCAGACCCAGACCTGAACCCAGACCCGAACCCAGACCCGAACCCAGACCCGAACCCAGACCCAGACCCAGACCCGAACCCAGACCCAGACCGCACCCAAGACCGAGGCAGAGACAGAGGCCACTAAACACCAGTTGCTGCGCGTGCATCTATCCCGACTTCCAGACTGAACGGCAACCCCGAGTGGGTGAACGGCACCCGTCTACCAGGCGGGGCAGCCACGGCTCTGATCACCAGCCTCCTGCCCGGTCGCTCCTACTTGCTCCGGGTGCTCACTCAGAGGGTTGTCAGTGGAGGAATCGCCTCTCGTAGACGGCGCCAGTCAGATACTATGCCCATTGATGTAGGAGTCAGCGCAGCTGTGGCCTATGCTACATGTGAAGAAGGAACCATGGGTCTCAACTGCGAACAAGGTAATATTCATGATGTGTAATTTATAATTTGTTTAATAATGGCGCTCTTGTGTTCACACGTGGGGCTGGTGATCGGAATGATTTAAAACGGCTTGAGATTTTCAGGTTTTAAAGTGAATTCAGGCCAAATCGTGTCTTACACGACGAGTTAGTGTTTAATCTTATCATCCGTGCGTGCACTGGTAAAGCGTTTGGTGAAATGGTGCTGGGTTATAAGATCGTTTGAATAAATAAGACTTAAGGCTTTGCATGGTGGGTAAAACATTGTAGAAAGGTTTGCGGTGACACCATGTATAAGGTCTCTTAAAGAAGAGGTGCGGTCTGAGTTACCACTCGGGTTCTTTTCAGAACCACACTTCTTCTTTACGAGACCTTATACATGGTGTCACCACAAACCTTCATATATTAGATCGTTTCCATCGTGCTTGCTTTAGAAAAGATAGGAATTTCGAATTCCAATTTGACCAACTGTGGTGACAAATAATCTTACTGGTTGATATTTAAATCTCAAAAGTCCTGCTAGGATCGAAACGTCAGGCCCTCTAACTTTTGAGATTTATTTATTGCAGGTCATTTTAGTCAGTGAGCAGTTTGCAAAGGTTTTTGTATTGACTTCAGTTGATATTTAGCCGAAAATGCTGATGTAGAAATAATTTCCGATCAGATTTTTCTCTTCAAAGCAATAAAAGTTAACGATATAAGTCTCGGTAATTTTCGTTACTTGACCTAAACATTCAAACTTAATATTTGTTTCCTCAATATAAAAATGATTCGAATGTCAACCAAATTCCATACAATAACTCCAAATTTCTTCTGACTTTTCTTTTTGCAGAAGTGGTATTAGCTACTGTTGCTCCAGAAGGTAAGGATGATAGTAGAACATAGTTTGTCGTAAAGGACCGCTTTTTGTGTGCGTAACAATGTGTGCAGAGAGTTGATATCACTATCTTCGCTGCATGGCATTCTAAGGATAAAACCATCGAATGCGTGATGTTTGAACATACATGTAACAGAACCTTAGGGTGGCAGGTCCTGCTAGCATCGACATATCAGGTCCTCAAAATAGTTGTGATTACATGTATAATACAGATATTTGTTCAAGTCAGAAGCAGCCAAACTAACTCCCCATTGTCTGAATTCTGTTCACTAATAGTTCTTCAGGCGATACCATCCCTTTTCAGCTGCTGTATAAATGTCCACGTTTGTATTGTCTAGGAATAATTTAGACATTAGGACAGAATTGTTGATGTACTGCACACTGAGTAAGACACGGCACTTATCTCGTGCCACAGATGAGTGTGTTCTTGGTTATGTATACCTTCATCAGCTGATCAGGGTTCCTGTTTGTCTTGCATCACAGCTTCCTTGGAACCCCTGCTCTTTGGACTTCTAGGCGTGCTCGCTGTGTGCGTTATCATATTGTCTCTGACTATGGTCTGGTTACATCGCCGATGGAACAGGTATATAAACCCACACACGTTGCAATGACAATTCTGATTACCATGGTGAGAATTCGAACCAGGAAGCCTTTTAAAACCACGAAATACTTCCAGGTTGAAATAACTTCATGTGCTGTACCTCAATCTTGTTCATACACGCATTTGTGGAGATTAGACTAACGTGTACACTGTCTTGCAGACGGCCTGACCTGCAACTGAGGAAACTTGGCGGCCAACCAACATCCGGGGACGTGCAGGGGAGGCGGCAACATGACGACAACGTCTCCATGGCAACCAGCGCGTCCGTGTCAGCACGCGGCGATCCTGGGCTGGACAACAGCGGCTATTGGCCCGGCCCAGCCCGCAACCACCACGGCGCTGCCATGACGTCACCCAGTGTCCGTCACGTGACGGGCCTGCCTCCCATTCAGGAGTACGCCCCGCCCACCCAGGAGAGGTACGACCAGCGAGACGAGTACCACCACCACGATATAGAATATTGAATAATTGATGGTTTTATTGATATCGTTTATCGATTCGATTATCGATTATCAAGCGTCACTAGTCATCGTACATTGAATATCAAATATTGATTTTTGAGGTTTCGAAAAATTCTGGTAGATCATTAACAATGAAAGGTAATGAAAAATTTTAAACCAAAAGCTATACTAATTGACTAATTTCAATATTATTATGAAATCAATTTATTTCTTGTAATTTTCGCAATTACTTGCATGCATGAATCCCGTGATGAAAAAGAGAAAGAAAACATTCCAGAGAAGTCAAATGAAATGATTTCTGCTTTACGAAATGCTTGATTACTGCTTAATTGTTTTATCAATTTGATTAGTCAAGTCATTATTGATGTGATTATATTGACAAGGTATACTAACGAGGCAATTAGGCCTGGATTTTGATAATGTTATAGGCTTATGATTTCTTATAGATTTCTGATATATAATTCCTTTACCATGATAGGATGAACATTTGTGACCCAGCACAGCATAATGAGGAATAACCCCACTTTTGAGATTTTGAGGTTTTCTAATGATGTGAAAGAGTATATCATCAGCTTTCAAATGATATCAAAATATAATATCCTCTAATACTTATATTTTCCGAAAATACAAAAAAAAAATTGATTTGTAATTGAATTGTGAAGATACTTTAACTTCAGGCGTTGTTTACTTAAAAAGTGTTTTAGTGGGATATTCCTCATGCCGCTGTGCCGGGTCACATTTGCGTTCAATATCATTCGAATCTGGTTTCGATTTAATGTAGTCCCATACGATTCGTAAAGCTTCTAGATTTTGTACCCAGTAATAGTTTTTTTCTCTGGATTTTCAAACCAATTATCCTTGTTTTATTTTTATACGGTATGTGACAATTACACAGCTTGTTTTTAATAAAATTTGTTAGAATCAAATTAGGAGTTTTGTTCAATTTATTTGTAGTCCATTCTTCATCAGTGCAGTCGCAAAGCTAAAACCTTTTGTATCTTTTGAAAAGGACGTTAAACTATGGTAATGGTATAATCACGATTCGTAAAATATGTTGATAATTATACAGGTAATAATCAGCCATAATTATCATGCTTGGGTTCAACATACAGTATCATGTCCTTTGAACTTCTGAGATTCGAGTTTTTGGTCATTAGGCCAGTGAGTACTACCCAGCAAGTAAAGGTGACAGTGATGATCACAATACAGAAGACAGATGTTGCCTTCTGTGGCTGAGTCCAGCCTATATTTGGCTCGGTGACTTCCCACAGAATACAATGCCAGGACCAACCACAAACCTCTCGCTCTGCTTTGCCCCGTTACCGGGCAAGGGGTCGCCATGGTGATCGCGCTGGTTCCCGGGGGAGATGTTGCATTGGTTTTGCGTGTGCAGAATACCAGCAGAGGCCAAGAAACTCCATCCCATCTTCACGTCTAACACTTTGCTGTCGTCTTTGAGATTCAGGCTTCTGGTGGCAAAAGCCACTTCTTTACCTGGAGTGAAGATAATTCATTTCAAAAAAGGGTTTTGCAAACGGTTTTCCACCCACCGATATGAAACTTAACACAAGCATCAACTTTTTGTGATTTTTTTTATTTAAACAATTTATTTAAACAATTCTGAAATTCTTTCTCAAATACATGTACTTCGTTAATGTCGAATTCCTTTTTAAGTGTTTCTCGAATTCTTTGTCAAAACCTTTGCAAATTTCTTTGTCAATCTTTCAAACTCTTCGTGAAATCCTACGTGCCTCTTTAAGCAAATCCTAAGATCCTTTTAATCTAACATCCCATGAGGATTAGGACGTACGGTGTCTTTATTTTGACTCACCGCTGTCACAGTCAGTGCACGTGGTACTAACACTTTGTCTTAACTCAGCCTGTCTCTTATTAGCGGCCCAGCCAACCAACTGTAGCTGCAGTATCTTCCAGCTGAATACCAGCGAGCAGCGAGCTAGCTGGCCCCACTTGTCTGGCGTAGCACGGACCAAGGACCCTCCTCCGTGCTGCAGAGTCCGCCGGGTACCAGCGAAGGAGATGACGCCATAGAAGAGGAAGATGAAGAAGCCCTGGGCCGAGTTGAAGATGGTGAACAGATAAAGGGAAGCCACACGCACGCCCTCACCAAAGGAGAAGCTACCGAAGATCCACGTCAATCCTTTAAAAGACGACAAGTATTTGTATCTTAGTAGTACAGTAGCCTATTATAGCTGGTACCACAAACTAAACAACATTCATAATGCCTCCCGTTGTTCTATGGGATTTAAGTAATATTGCGCTGTGTTTTAGAGATCCGCGCATGCGTGTTCATGTTCTCATAGCTTGACAACAACTTGCAAAATGGCGGCGAATTCAACGTGACCTGCAGACCCTCGTGCGCGGTAAAATGGACGGCAAAACAGTGGAGTAGAACGACAGGTAAGTGCCTCACTATCGGGAGAAGTAAGGCGTATCATGGCCGGATGACTGACATTCACGTTTTACTCACACAACGGGGGGAAAAGGGGAAAATTCGAACGATTCCTACCAAGCACTGCCGTCAACGAGACGATGCCGAAAACTTCCTTGCGTCGCCGCAAGAGGGCGCGCTTCTCCTTGCCTGTGCCGTAGCAGTTGGCAGCCAACGGTCTTCTGTACAGCACGCTCATCACCAGACCAAAAATTACGGAATTGAAGACGACTATGGAGATGGCTGGCGTGAAGAAAGCCGTGAAAAATACCACTTCGTCTGATATCCAGCATCTTAACAAAGAATTAAAAGTAAACGTCAGATTTCGAGTATTGGTCGAACTAAGGCCTGATGTGCAACGCTACAGTATAGTCAAGGTTTACACGTCATCTCGGTTGTACATGTATCAGAATTCATCAGAAATCTCCCAACGTTTTCAACCAATCGTCTTTTATTAAGATTGTCTGACCTAAGAAAATGCGGCCTCCTGCTGCACCAGCAAATCAGTAAAATAAACAGAACGTTTTCTTCTACTCTTCAGTTACAAGCAAAACAGGTATTGCATGCATTGCACAAATGCATAGGAAGGAGTTTCATAGTCCCCCCCCCCCACACACACACACACTGTCACTTTCGGGCAGTGCCTGTTAGTTTGGCTAGACAGTCCTTGATCGCAGCAAATAAACAGCAGATTAATGGGAAAAAGGGAAAAGTTTCGAAAGTTTCAGCACTGTATAATTCTTATTCACAACTTAGGGCTATATTTACAGGTTACAGCACAGACCCCAAAATAAGATACTACTGACAAATCGTCGCAGGACGAGTGACCCACGTCTGCACCAATTTGCAACACACGGCAGTAATAATTACAGTCAACAATCCGAAATCAACAAATCTTCACATTATCAGTTCAAGAATGTTCAGCGTTCGTAAGACGTCTCTCTCGCCTTTCTGCCACGTCACGTCAAACCTCAATTTTACTTGATGACTCCAAACAGTCCTTGGTACCTGAGGTCTCTGGAACCCAGTAGCCTACGATTGGTCACGAACAAGTCCCACCCCCTTAAGCACTCAGCCTCTCAAAGATTGTTCGTACTCTCGGCCGGCCATCTAAACATCTAAATACACAGTCCGAATATCTACTTATGTTTAATTCCCTAATGCGATACCACACAATTTACCTGTGTTCGTCCCCATAAGCGTCCATGTTGAAAATCAGCACTAAGCCAACAATTACCGCAGGTACTCCTGAAAACAAAGTAGGAATGAGAACATTGGTGTTTGTATGGTGATCAGGATTCTGTGTGGACAGTCAGGTTGTGTGCCTTCGATTATGGTGGCCTTTCCAAAATAGTCAGATTATCTTTGCCGGGATGGGGCGCCATTTAATTGTCTGTTTTTTCCCCTTTTTTGTTTTGTTTAAACAGTGTATGCGTTACGATTGGTCCGTATCTGTAAGGCATCATTGCCTCACCCCACGCAAACAAACAGCAATTTCTGAAGAGATGACCGCTCGGGCCAAGCGTCACCAGCACCACATTGCGAAGGAGAAAGACGCCCTCGGCGGCCATCCAGAAGAGCGCCACCAACGTGAAGTAGTGGATGCAGCAGGCGAAAGCGAGGCAGGCGTTGCGGTCGTCCGTCCGATCCACTCCGGTCAGGTAAAAGGTCATCGACACGATGAGGGAGATGCACAGCATGAGTCTGGGCGGTGTGGTCTTGGCTGCACGCATCTTGCTGTGAAATGCAATGAGTTTCAAAGCTGTCATTCACACCTGGGGGGGAAACTTATTTTGCAGAAGATCAAGCGTCACTCAAATAAGCAATTGTTACCAAACCCAATTCTTGTGCGAGACTGCTTATAGACTCCTCTATTTTGCTTTCCTTTGATTCGTTTGGTTTCTGGTCATCTGAAATTTTCACAGGTGTGATATTTCATGCATATGTTGGATCAAACAACATATTGATGCTATTCTTTGACCTCGACCAATGTTGTGTAGGGGCTTTAAATCAAGCGTCACTCAAATAAGCAATTGTTACCAAACCCAATTCTTGTGCGAGACTGCTTATAGACTCCTCTATTTTGCTTTCCTTTGTTTCGTTTGGTTTCTGGTCATCGCATTAGTCTTGCAAAGTTTAACATAATTCACTGCTATGAAATTCTTGATGTTGTTTATGTTAGATTTGATAAAGCATAGGCCTATTCATAACAGACCTAATTATTAAGATAGGGCGGCACGAAATATTGCTGTTCACATTTTTTGGGGACTGGATGGCTGTCGAATTCATTTTATTAAAAAAAAAAGCTCAGGGAAAACTGAAGCTTACCCGACAGATATCAGCATTCCCGCTGTGATGATCAAACCGATTAGCGATAGGGAGCATCCTACGTAGCTGATTACTTCCAGGGCCAAACTGTTTGCCTCGGATAAGTCCCCTTTCCCAAGCTGATCCCAGATGTCCTTTGCAAGAGAAAAGATGGACAAAGAGAGAGAGAGGTGAGAGATAGAGAGGGAGGGAGAGAGAGGGGGAGGGAGGGAGAGAGGGGGAGAAAGAGAGAGGGAGAGAGAGAGAGAGAGAGAGAGAGAGAGAGAGAGAGAGAGAGAGAGAGAGAGAGAGGGAGAGGGAGAGGGAGAGAGGGAGGGGGAGAGAGAGGGAGAGAAAGAGAGAGAGAGGGGGAAGGGAGGGAGAGAAAGAGAGGGAGGGAGAGAGAGATGGTGTGAGAGAGAGAGGGATGGAGAGAGAGGGAGAGAAAGGGGTAGGGAGGGAGAGAGAGAGAGAGAGAGAGGGAGGGACAGAGAGAGATGGAGAAAGAGGGAGAGAGAGAGAGAGGGGGAGAGGGAGAGAGAGATATAGAGAGAGAGGAAGAGAGAGATGGAGAGGGAGAGGGAGAGAGAGGGGGAGGGAGGGAGAGAAAGAGAGAGAGGGAGGAAGAGAGAGAGAGGAGGAGGGAAAGAAGGGGAGAGAGTGAGAGAGAGATTGAGAGAGAGAGGGAGGGAGAGAGAGAGATGGAGTGAGACAGAGACATAGACAGAGAGAGAGACATACAGCCCGACAGACAGACAGCCATATATACAGACAGACAGACAGAACCAGGGAGAGAAGTGGAGAGAGAGAGATAAAACCATTAAGTCTTCCCACACATGGGCTTGGCTGGTTCTATCAACGCTATTTGGACTTTGGAGTATGTCAGTTTATTGGTTTTGACACAGCACCATCCAACAGTTGGGTTTATGTCGATCAATATTCGATTCATGATAAAGAAAACTGCGGAAACTGTCTGAAAATGGCATGAAAAGAACACTCAATGTTATAGATGTAAGAAGGGTGTCCTTGAAAAGATTTTAAAAAAATAGTGTCCAATGTCTAGTCACGACATTTGGGATGCTATAGTGGTCACCATTTACATCGCCTTCACTCCTGCCTTGTAATTCCTAGAAAGTCCTAGTGACCTAAACCGAGTCATGTTGAATCGGTTCTACCGGACTGACACGACTCACAATAATGACGGCATAGTTTGTCAGATGATTGCATTCACACACGGTGGACTTTTCCGATTGCGAGGTCACCGTACACCCCTCGGTCGACCAAGTACCGAGGCCCCCTGGTAACAAAATGAAGAAACAAACACGTGATGCAAACATGTTGGAAATTGCTTAATGACTTGAAGACCCAAAACCAACTCTCCCTCAAAAGGGCGGTCGGCCCTTCTCAAATGCACGGAGAAAAGTTAATAACAAAAACACTCTTTTTTAATCTTTGCAAGTACTGGGTTATTTTTTTACTGCCAGGCAGTTCCAGTGCAACTATTGGAGGAGTTTGAAGTGCTAGTTTATAGGCCCCATTGTTGGGGATGGATATCCATTGGCAGATTTTGCAGATCATTTTATTTTAGAGGTAATGTTGCTGTACCTCTTGCTTTGAAGTCCCAGTAGACACATTGTCTCATCTCGTGGTCTTTGATCTACACACGCAGGGGGAAAAGACGGGTCCGAAATAAGTCTTCGCAATTTCTCATTTGATATGCCCACAGTTACCACAGCTGATCGAAAACAGTATTGAAATATCTCCAAAACAAAATTAAGTACGAATAGAAAACGATTGGAAAGAAAAAATGGATTCATTCAAAAGGGCTTGCACAAAGTAACATTAGTTCGGTTTTTGAAGAACACTCTAGCTGTCAATGTGTGAAATGGGGAAATAGCGCTAAATGCTTGTCCTATATGACAGCTTTCAAACAGGAGTAATTGGGGTAAAAAGAGTGGCAGGAACGCACTCACTGCTCTTTTCAAGAGCGGACAGGGAAAGCCAAACCAGACATACATGCATCGTATGGTCCCCTAACATGAACTTACATTGCCGTGGTGCCTCAGATTAAACACGACCGGCTGGTCTAGTCCCCAGACGCATCGACCTCCCAACGACGCGGATATGACCCGACTGGCAACCTCACGTCATTGATATCAACATTTTGAAATTGAAATCAAAGGTCTAATATTGATATAATAATGAACTGATCAATAACCTCATCATAATCATTCCATTGGACATAATTATTACTTGTTGTGCTTTCAATAAACATCACAAATATACTACTTAGTTTGACTGACTTAAAGCCCTACACAACATTGGTATTAATTAAAGATTAAAAAACCCAGAAATGTTCACAGATTTACATGAAACTTTTACAGTTTGAAGATGGTTATAGTAGAAACCTCTCACTGAAATATTTCTGCCTAGAATGTTGTATTTTGGGAGAAATGAGTAAAAGAAATAGTTTACGTCTCACCGAGATCTAAACTATTTTTCGGAACAGTACGGCGTTGAATGCTGCATTTTCGCGAAACAAATGAAGCGGTTTTCACGATTTTCTCGAGACTCGGTTGGCGGATTGAGCTGAAATTTCCACAGGTGTGCTATTTCATGCATATGTTGGATCAGACAACGTATGGATGCTATTCTTTGGCCTCGACCAATGTTGTGTAGGAGCTTTAAATCAGAGAGGGAATAATCGTCTTATCGGCGGGCCTAATTAGTGAATGCGGTTCTTGTATGGTAATCAGCACCTAGCCGCCATCTTGGGAGTATTTAGTGGTGTGCACCGCTGATCTACATACCTGCCAATCAGATGCCGAGCTCCCTGGCACAGCTACGGGCACGTGACCTGTGTCTGCCCGAAATAACTGGTCGTTCTCGTAGATGACGAACTGAAGCGTGGACTTGAGCAAAGAGGGCGCTGTTCCATTTGCTTCATCTGCGTACGTACGTTCAAGAGACGTCGTTTTGAATCTCGACACAGACTGGCAATAGCTCCGAGTGACATTGACCAGTGTGGCTGAAGTATTCTCTGGAAATTTCTTGTATGAGTTTAAACCAAATCAGAGCAGGAACCTTCTATACATGTTATGTGATTGGCGTGTATAGTATTGGAATAATCCAAACTGCAATTGCGTGCATGTTTTGTTCAGAAATCATTACTAATCATCCCGCTTCTGAAATCACTCCACTCGCTTTTCCCTACGACCCTCTCTTAATCCTCACCCGACTTCTTGTCTTTCCCTTTGATGTCACTTTGATGTCACCTCTGTCCCTGTAATTAACCCCATCTGTTTTTGTTCCTGTCATTCTGCATCGGAACGTTTCTTTCGAGCATCGAAACGTCAGGATAATCGGTGATAGTCTATACGTGTGCTAACACATACCATTATTATCACATTGCTTTTCGTGGTCGTGACTGAAGATATCCTCGGGCACGTAGAAGTACTCATCCACCAAGCCCAAGTCTAGGCCTTGTAAGCTGTCGTTGAGGGCGCCATCTATGTGCCTGAACGCATTACTGCCGATATTCGACTCTGCTGATGAAAACAAAATCGTGTCGAACCGTGAATCCCCACTTTTTGCTGATGAGCGTTCAATTCACGCGGATGTACTCAGATACGATATTTGCATACGCGTCCGCGTATTTGGACGGATCCTGTGGACATGCTAATGAGCCTTTGGCGGCCAAGTGACGTCCTGTGAAAAACCTCTTTAACGGTTGTTAATTAATACTATAGTGATCAAAGACTTAAAAGAATGATCATAGGAACTTTGAGGACACGATCTTACCTTTGCTAGTTGCGGACGAAGTCGTGGTGTGTGACGAATCCGCCTGGCTTGTTGGATTGATCGAAGCAAACAAACTCCCCTCGAAGGTCCCTTGCTCAATCTGAGAACAAAATAACGCAGTCAAATGAATAGACGTCTGCACTAGGAAGCGGGAGTCACCGGTTCGAATCCCGCCCGAGCTGCCTGAGACATTTTTCATCAGTCATCGGGCAAATCACCGATGCACTCAGTGTTTATCACGCCGAGCATGGAAAACCCCCATTGCATTTCATTGAACAACAAGCAATGCCATTGAAAGTCAAGCAATTATTTACTTTCTGATTTTGTGCTTGCAACACCGGGCTTGCAATTAGAATAATCGCAAAATGTTGACTCCTGATGAGTCTTAGTGGCTTAACATCTGAACTGGAAACCAGGACTCCCGGCATCCTTTGCGCTAGGAAACCAGGATTCCCAGCATCCTTTGCGCTAGGACCACTGACAAGCCAGGCGCCATTGTAAAGAAGCATGCTTTGTCTCAGTCAACATACCTACCAATGTAATTCCTAAAACAAGTATTTATTATGTGGGAAGATTATTCTTACATGAAATCGTTTACTTTTCATTTACCTCTTCCATAGTGACGACCATGTTTTCCGTAACTATAGTCACACTGGATACGTTGTCAGGTAGAGGTTGCCTAGCTAGATCTTCAATCTTCAGGATAATTCTGACGAGTAGAGAAGAAGAGAAGTGAGCGAGTTCGTAAGTTAAAGCTTCCTTTTCTTCTTGCATAAATTATGACGATGCTGCTGTTGATGTATCTGGTTGTTGTCGTTCACCGCAGGTCGACATCTTTTAGATAAAATAAGTTCTTCTGTGATCACTCTTTCATTCTGTGCAATGGTTTAACCGCCATTACCATGTCAATGTGTCATTCCCTGTGTCATTTACTGTCATTCCTCTGTCACTCTGTGTCGATCCCGTGTCAAGCATTCTCAGTCTTCTGTCAGTGTGTCGTTCCCTTGTCACTCCATGTCAGTCATCAATCACACTTTGTCATTTCGTGTCACTCTGCCACTTTGCAGTCTTTCACCGACAGGGAGTCGAAATTTAAGGCCCCGCCAGGCCCTAAGAACCTTCCACGATTTGTATAATCTGCAGAAAATAATCCAAGTGGTGTTTACTTTACTTGTTGTTCCAAAGCTGTGGTAGAAGAGGCTCAGGTAGGGCCAGGATGAAGTTGATGACTTGTACCATTGCCACAGTCGACTGAAACCAAATCCAAGGAGTAAAACAGAATTTAGACGATGTGCATTTCATCAGAGGCATCCTTAGACGTGTCTGCATGTAATCGTGTTCATGGGAAGATGTTGGTTTATACCTGTGGGATGCCACTGGCCCAGGTATCCATGACGTGCCAGAGTTTGAGAAGAATCTTGAAAAAGGACACGTCGATCACACTCTTCAAGCCGAAATTGTGATTGGCTTTCATTGCCTGCGTTAAAGGGAAGACGCAGAGGAGAGTGGGGGATTTGTTTTCAAAAAGCAAACTGGACGGACCTGTTTGGGCTGGTTTGGTTGGGTTGGGTTGGGATGGATTGGGTTTGGATGGGTTGGATTGGGTTTGGATGGGTTGGGATGGGTTGTGTTGGGTTGAGTTGGGTTGGGTTGGGATGGGTTGGGTTGGGATGGGTTGAGTTGGGTTGGGTTGGGTTGGGTTGGATTGGGTTGGGTTGGATTGGGTTTGGTTTGGATGGGTTGGGTTGGGATGGGTTGAGTTGGGATGGGTTGGATTGGGTTTGGTTTGGATGGGTTGGGTTGGGTTGGATTGGGTTGGGATGGGTTGAGTTGGGTTGGTTGTGTTGGGTTGAGTTGGGTTGGGTTGGGTTGGGTTTGGTTGGGTTGGGTTGTGTTGTGTTGTGTTGAGTTTAATTGGACTGGATTGTGTTGGGATGGATTGGTTGAGAAATGTTGGTTCGGGTTTAGATGGCTTTCACTGAGAGTAGTTAGACTAAATAATTATTGGTTGGATAGGCAAAGGTAATGTTTACTTAAAACCTTTTTTTTTTGGAATAGTGGTTTTTATTTTGGAATAGAACCCTACTTCTTACCCTTTCCAGATCCTCGGAGAAGGATCCGTTCTCAGATCGGCACATCCACGTGTCGGCCTCTTCCCAGGCAACCCCATCCCCACTAAAACTCTCCCAGCACTTCCGAGTTGGCTTCCTATATAATGAGGTCAAAGCAATTTTGATTTCAAAGCAAGATTCATTTCGGTATCGCACTGAATGTAGTTCGGTAAAGTCATGTCCCTCGATCTCCTGATTTCCCGAGTAGCAGACTCATACCAACTGAGGGCGCCCTACCCATGACGTCATAACTATATTAAGCTACTTGCCTTGACATGCTATGGAAGGCATCCAGGATGCTGCTGATGTTTGGGAACTGAAAGCTCTCGAGGATTTCCCTCCAGTTCCAATTCATCTGCTGGCTTTCCTGGCCGCCTTGACCATCCACGGTGGTAGAGTTGTGTTCAGGGGTTGACGTCACTGCGTCTCCATCGCCCAATAGAGGGCGCCAGCTCTCTCCACTCGCGGGCGCGCTGAAGCCCTTCGCGAGTCCGGCGTTTAGACTCTTTCTCGAGTCGCTGAAAGTTTCTTCTTCAGGGCCGTTCCGCCGAAGATCATAGGTCAGTTGCTGACCGCCTTTTCCTCCTCCGGGTTCCTGACCGATCACCGCCTTCTCGGGAAGCATGAGTTGCTCGGCTGCTTGGCCTATCCACTTGAAACTGTCCGGGTTGATGGGATGATGCTTGCCAAAGATCAAGGTAGAAATCTCCTCCCAACGCCCGCCTAAATCTTGGAGGAATAGTCTCGTCTCAAGCCACTCGGCAAAGCCACTCAGAACGTCCTCCCTAGTGGCGTTAGCCGAGAGAAAGTCGTCCAGGAACTCGGCCAGCTCTACCGCGATGACGTCCAGCCAGGTCCCGTTCCAGTCGTGGCCGGTCTCGTTCCCGTCCCCGCTCACGTTTGCGCGGAACGCGGTGCTAAGGCTGAGTTTCTCTAGAGCGGAGGCCAGTCGGAGGCTGGCCTGGAGGAAGTCCCGGACTTTATCCGGAGGGACCGTGACGCCGAAGGAGCAGGAGGCCGTGGATAAGCCGCCAATCACGGTCTCATTCCACGCAAAGTACCCTGGTGTACACGAATGGGAGAGGGAACGCAATCAACGCCATAATGGTGCATAGCCAAGGCCAATTTCTCGACAAGCATTTTATGAATGCTACCAATCTCCGATGAGTATCAAGCTTCTAGTGCAGTGCAAGTCTACCTGATATGGAAGTTGTAATGTCTTCGTTGCAGGAGTTGTCGGCTATCCACTCGTTGAGGGCGCTCTGTACCTGGTCTGTGTGCTGTTGGTAGGACGAGTTGAGCGCAGCTGCAATGCAATCTATCAGATCTGCTTCTTGCCATGTTGCCGTCTGCTCAAAAACAAGCCGGGTACCAATTATTGGTATTGGAAATCGAGGATCCTTATGAGTCATACAGCCGTAATTCATTACATTGAGACCGACATCAGAGATCTACTGTGAGCCAGGGTTTTGATGGCTGGCAACGAGCAGATACCGAGTATTACAAGGTTATACAGTCTTAAATTAACAGTAACAACAACAGCAAAAACAACACGCAGCCATCACTATGATGGCTTTATTCCTTTTCGTAAGCATGACTTGAGGTGGTTAACGGGCTTTATCTGTATCCGTCAGTCTATGATGTGATGGGTCAAGAAAGATTTAGTACACGGAGGTTGGTATTGGATGTTGTTCCCTCGATCATGGTATAATATAGTGTGCTATGACTTTAGTTATCTCAGGTGGCAAACACCATTGCATTACCTCCTGTCCGTCCACATTGGACCATGCGCAGTGTCGCGTTGCCTGCACATCGGCAGAGATATTGCCCAGGTTCTCGGGGCACTGCGCAGAGGCCACGGCGTTGACTGGAGTCTCTGGCCACGTGGTGGCGTAGCTGGTGTCACGCGGACAGGCTGGTGGCGCCTGAGTGACCGGTAGGGGGACGGCCGTACCCCAGTCATTCCAGTCATCGTCCCATAGGTCACTGGCGCAGCCACGGAAGTCAGGGAGCTCCCAGGCAGCGCGTTCGAACTCCCCAATGAATGGTATCCGGTATCGCTTCAGAGAGCATAGCCTGGTGACCACACCATTGGACAAGAGGCATTTCAGCCTGGCAGTGGTACCGACTGTCGTCTCTGGCCAATCCAGACCTATCCATCTCCCCGCTAAGCAGGTCTTACTGGATGGAGTAGGGGCGTTGCCTGCATTTCAGAAGACGGCAAGAGATATCCACGTGTGGTCAATTGTGGTTTCAATGCCGGTTAGGGTAACCCTAACCGTTATTGAAACCACAATTAACCACACGTGGTTTTTCCTGTGGAAGGATAAGGGCCATACACCACGACATACCACAGCGTGGTTTTTGTGGTATCCTGTGGTATGTGAGCCTGCACCCATGAAGGCACTGTGGTAAATTGCGGTATACAGTGTGTGTCCTGTGCAGGAGGTGCAAATGTACTAGAAAAATAGCTAACTATGGTAGGCCCTATAGGCTATACTGAATAGCAAAAGCGAGTACAACCCAGCAACAAAAAGGAAAGAAATGGAGTTAGTGCCTACATCAGTTTTTAAGTAAGCTCTTACTGCTTTCGGAGTTTGCAATTTCACGTTTAGCAGCAGTGGATACGACCGAATTCAAAGGAAAAAATAAATTCAACCTGCTGAAATATACCCAGAATTGTACTAGAACTAGCTGGGTTTTTCACAAGATAATTTGCTCGTTTATAGTTTTGAAAGCTTGATTTCAGGACAGTAACAACACGTCGTTTCCTCGATTATTCAATTGTTGATAACACTTAAGGATGATAAGTGATATACACACATATTGCAAACTGCTTACTGACTAAAATTGCCAGAATGCACATCTCAAAATGTAGGTATACATTGATAAGGTACACATTTAAAGATCGCCATCGTATCTACATGAGTAACACAGGCCGGATTTGAATCTTTCTTCCTTCCGGTAGTGAATGTTGTTTTTATTGAATTTCTGAGCTCATGACTGAATGCATCTAAACACACAATTATAGCAAGTATTCGGTCCATTCATAACAGTTGAAAAATTGATGCAAACTGCTTACTGACTAAAATTACCAAAATGCAAATCTGAAAATTGAGTGGGTCTGACGTTTCGATCCTAGCAGGACCTTTCTCAAAGGCAGAGTGACTTTATGATTATGATTATTTGAGCTATATCTAACAGCCTTTATTCTTGCATTGATCAGGCATGGATAATGTGGGCCACTTACTGACTGGAGTGACTGTGTCCGGATCCGGGCTGTCTGGTGAACCCGCTGGTGTCGGATCGTTCGTCGTCCCTGGTCCTGGCACTGTTGTCGGATCGCTCCTCGCAAGGTTCTGAGCACTCAGGCAGAGGAGGACGACCACAGCGAGTCTAAGACGCGCCATCTGAGAAGCAATTCCCGTCTGAGAGAATCCTAAGACTTCACCGAGAACTTGCGCAGGCTCCTGTGAACAACGAATCCCTGAAAGATTGGACTCCGGCCCGCACAGAAGGTAAATCCCCTCCCAATCTAGCTAGCTCTTACTAAATTCCCGTCAATTTCGACAACAATGATATCGAAAATCCAGGTATGATTTAAACCGACACAGTTTACTTCACCTATTTATCTCATCAGCAGAATCACTCAGTTATGAGACTCACTGACAAGTCGAACTGTGCTTTTAATCTGTAATTTCCTGCCCTATACCCCGTATATGGCTTGATCTATATTGGACGAAACACAATTTGCTTTTCTTGCTAAAGACGTATTGCTCTGGGTTTAAATACTGGCTGTAAGTAGGTATACGTGGCAACGCAAATGGACATAAGTAACGGGGTAAGTAACGGTACCCCTGCGTTTTAAGTTGACGGGTGAGTTGATTGATGAAGCAAGGATTGTTTAATGAGGATTTGTGGATTTGTGGTCACCGTCGGGAGTAGATTTGACATCCAGTCCTTTCTGCTCACCCACATACATCATACGCAATATCGCATAAGCAGCTCTTTGTTGCTGGCTTCATCGTGGGAACTCGCGTGGACTTTTTGGCGGGCTTCGAATTTCACTTGTTTGCAGCGCGCCCACACAAGCATTGCATGACCATCGCTTGGATGGAAGGCGAGGGAGATCGATGAGCACTCAAGACTTCGTCGTTGCTAAGCAGCATAGCAACGCTGTCAACAGCTGCGTACAAACACTCTCAGTCCCAAGCCACTTCCTGACACTTGCCGACTTGTCATCTCTGTAATCTTACGCGACTAGACCAAAGCTCCATGTGAAGCAAACATTGCATCGAATAAGAACCAGGAATCATCTTGATCAATATGAAATAAACTTCTATAGCAGGAGTAATAGGTTTGCAGTGACACCATGTAAATTCTCTCTTTTGTGAGTATGTTCTTTTCCGAACCAAAAATACTCACAACTTTGCATGGTTTCACCACAGACCTATTTCTCCTGCTATTCTCACCATGAAAACAATTCAAATCTCGTTAAACTATTATAGAAAAAACTGTTTTGGTCAGCTAAAGGAAACGTAAGGAAAGGGACTTAAAAATCAATTTAACCCCCCCCCCCCAAAAAAAAAGACTTTCTTTGATCCCAACACTGCTGTAGGTGGTTTTGAAACTACTCTAATATTATTTTCGCTTGATGATGATTTGTCAGACACATCCTTGGAGATATATAATAATGTTATCTCATCTTATGTACCGTAGGCCTGGAAATACATCATTTTCAATTACACAAGGGTAAGCATTACTCCAGTGAGCCTGCTTTGTCCTGCAAACAATACAGCAACGAGTGATTCTTGGAAGGATTCATTAATGAAGGATAAGGGAGCGTCTCTCAAACAGTATTTCCAAGCAACCACAAACTATACCATCTGCTTCAATCCGCAACCCCCTTCCCTTCACTTTGCTTTCATTTGACAACCTTCGCCGCTGCGCAATATTTAAGCTTAACTTCAAAGGACAATCAACTTCAGCCACTAATTAATCCACAGACAAACATTTCATTAATGAGTAATACAGTTTGAGTGGGCATTAACTTGTTAAGTCAGCCGTGATAGTCTAGTGGTTAGGACATTGCGTTGTGGCCGCAATAACCCAGGTTCGAATCCTGGTCACGGCATTTATTTTATTTTATTTGTTCCATTTTTCCCATTCCGCCCTTGACAAAGGTCCTGCTAGGATCGGTTCGTGAGGTCCTCTACATATCATCTTCTTCTAAAAGAAAAGGTCGCAGGTATGTATTTGTTCTTGCTGTCATTAATAAGGTATACATTTAAAGATCACCATCGTATATACACGAGTAACATGGATTTGAAACTGTCTTCCTTTCTGGTCGTGAATGTTGTTTTTATTGCGTTTCCGAGCTCATGACTGAATGCATCTAAACACACAATGATAGCAAGTGTTTGGTCCATTCATAACAGATGAAAGATGGATATACAAAAATGTTGCAAACTGCTTACTGACTAAAATTACCAAAATGTTTATCTCAAAATTGAGTGGGCCTGACGTTTCGATCCTAGCAGGACCTTTCTCAAAGGCAGAGTGACCACTTTGCCTTTGAGAAAGGTCCTGCTAGGATCGAAACGTCAGGCCCACTAAATTTTGAGATCAAAGATCGAAAATAAACTGCATAAAGCCTAAAGAGATCTGGGCTGCTTTTCTGATAAACATCATCATTGACTTGAGGTTTATACACAGCTGATGCAGTCTGACACTACAAGCCTCAGAATATCTCCTCTTTTTCTAAAGGTGATATACAAAAATGTTGCAAACTGCTCACTGACTAAAATTACCAAAATGTAAATCTTAAAATTTAGTGGGCCTGACGTTTCGATCCTAGCAGGACCTTTCTCAAAGGCAGAGAAAGGTCCTGCTAGGATCGAAACGTCAGGCCCACTAAATGTTAAGACTCTTTTTCTAAAGTTAACTTTTCAAGAATTTCTTGGAAGATATGATAAATATTTTGTGACAAATAGCATAACAAATTTACCTCACTTTGGAAATAAACTTGTCAAATTATAAGCTTCATTTCTAGTGGTCAAATTATTGTTTTTTTCCAAACGTATGATTTCATTTGTGAAATAGGCCTCATAAACAATATTACCCATCCATATGAGATGAGGAATGAGCTGAATTATGTATAATACATGTTCTTACAAACGTCTAATCATAAATTAAATACCAACTAACTATTCAATAAGTTGACCTATTTCTTTTTATTATTCTTTCGTAACCTTTGACCTTCCCCTTTGAAGGCTTCGAAACTGTCAGCTGTATCCTGTGATAGGAACAAATAATAAACAAAAAATGCTCTTATAGAAAATGAAACACAAACTTGAATTGAACTTCATCATTACAAACCATTCATACTTGGAATGAAAATTGCTCAACTGTCGTCTGTTGCTAACACACACTATTTTAGCTCAATTATCAATGTCATATGCGCAGATGTTGTAAACTGTTGTAAAAGGACCAACATTTAAACATCAAAAATTAACTCATCAAACCTTAATCGGAAAGTTTGCTCTACATTGATGCTTAAGACTTCAATCAGATTAAATGAGATTTGAAGGTTTGAATGGTGAGAATATCAGGATAATTAGGTTTGCGGAGACACCATGTAAATTTTCTTTTGTGAGTAAGTTCTGAAAAGAACCGGAGGAACTCGACGTTTCGAACAGTGTACTCTGCTCGTCTTCAGGAGAATGCTGGATTCCAACTGGGAGTGGGGCTTATGTAGTGTGGAGAGGGATCCTGGTGAGGGGATTAGCTCAGTGAAGGGTGAAGGCGGGAACTGTAAAGGCGGGAACAAGGGATGCTGCACAGGATCCTAGTTGTGGGTGTCAGATTCTTGCAAGAATTGGAATGGAATGGATTTCTTATCAAGACATCGTCACAGACTTTGTCAACCTTTATCCCTTGGTTTTCAAGCTACATATCAATGACCCTCAGGACCCTTGGGTCACAGTGTGGCTATGGCTTAAGCTGGTGCTCAGGCTGTTACACAGTACAACCTATGCTTAGTATGGGCATATGCGCTGTCATCCACAGCCACTCCATCAAATCAGGCTTAGAAAAGTACATGGTTTCACACACGTATCCTATTTCAAAGCTCAAGGCGTACATATATTTCCAATCATTTGAAAATACTGAATAGCAATTTACCTCGCTATTTGTCCCATTGGCAACGGTGGGTTTGGCGGTTCTGATAAATGTGATGGTTCCCTTCTGGTAGTCGTAGTTTGGGATGCCTCTGCGATAGAGAACAAGGGAAAAACAGATGAGTTCTCTTGTATAAGAACAAACAAATGGAAACCATGGTTCTGAGGCTGGTTACCAAATGGCAGACCACGGTAGTCAACCAATGGGTCAACCAGCACTGGGTTTGGGTCAAGATGAGGCTACTGGGACCAGGGAAGAAACCACGGTCCTGAGGCTGGTTACCAAATGGCAGATCACAGTAGTCAACCAATGGCAGAACAGCCTGGGTTTGGGCCGAAATAATCAACCTTTAGTTTACAAGATTGAGCACTTTGTCCCTCAAGTATCATCCCTTGGAAATGAGGTTTGACAAGCGTTTGAGGTTTGAGGTTTGAGTTTGACAAGCGCCCTCATTGGCAGCAGACTCAGTAACCAATGGCAACTGATCCAAGGGGGTCTTGAAGGCAACCGGTACTCCGCCCTTTTACCTTCTCATCACTGGAACGCCCAAGGGAACCGGTTTAGCATCAGTCTGTTTCTGCTTTCCATCTAATCTATTTCCTTGACCTTGAAATGCCTGCACAGAAATGAAACACAACACAAAAAGATATCAAGGTTGTTCTGCAAACTCGCATTCAAAGAAATTCCCTACCCTACTCCTCGCCCTTCTCTTTGATCTTTCCCCCTCCTCTCACTAATCCCTACCCCACCGCTTGCCCTTCCCTTTGATCTCTCCCTACCAGCTTCACTCTTTGTCCTTTGTTTCTCATCCGTGTCCTATTCACTCTCCCCCCCCCTTCCTCCATGTACATGTATCTGTTTTGTCCTTGTCACTCTGCCTTTGAGAAAGGTCCTGCTAGGATCGAAACGTCAGGCCCACTAAATTTTAAAAGAAATTCAAGTAAAAGTGAGTTCAAAGATAGAAGGGTTCCGGTAACTCTCTTTCTAGTCAAAGTGTATACACTCACCATGAACAAGTCTGTATCTATGTACTGTGAAGTGCTGGCTCCATCAACCTGCATGTCCTACATACAAAAGGATCCAGTAATCAATATGGTCATTTCATCTGCTTAAGAAAATAAATAATTATGCACAGAATCATTCAAAATGCTTTGCAATCCTTGGATCAAAACTCCAGGCCCTCTAAATTAAAGAGATTTACATTTAGGTCATTTTAGTCAGTAAGCAGTTGACATTATTTGTGTATGTTGCTCTAAGGTTTTTAAAAGTCCAGAATTTGGTCTTTCTAAAAGGTCTTTTTAGGAGCAAAACATCAGGCCCTTTGACCTTTTGAAATAAATACTAGGATATAATTGTACAAACCTCTGTATCTTGATCAGATGGCCTTTCTGGTTCAACGTAACCTACTGGTGCTGCAAACTCCACCTATAAATGAAATGAATAGAATATCCAACCTTCAATCTTACGGGTTAATATCACTGGAATTTGTCTGGTGGAAAAGCATCGTGCCGAAGGCCGTTTTGATTTGAATAGAAACACACACTTATCACTTAGGCTATTTAGAAAATGAATTGCCTCGGCAGTGTACCAAGTAACTATTCCTGTCGTGTGTCAGGGCTTTCCTTCCCCTGACTGTCTGTGTATGTCCTTGCCACTTTGCCATTGAGAAAGGTCCTGCTAGGATCGAAACATCAGGCCCTCTAACTTTGGAGTTCTCCTTCCTCTGTCATGTGTGTCAGGGCTTTCCTTCCCCTGACTGTCTGTGTATGTCCTTGCCACTTTGCCATTGAGAAAGGTCCTGCTAGGATCGAAACGTCAGGCCCTCTAACTTTTGAGATTTATGTATTGCAGGTCATTTTAGTCAGTGGGCAGTTTGCAACAGTTTTTGTGTTAACTATTGCCTGTATATTTGTCATTGGGTACTTACACTCATGTCGCACTCAATGATGGAGACAGCATCACTGGGTTTTGTCTCTAAAACCTGCAGTTCATAAATCTTAAGAGACAAAAATACAATGTCAGTGAGTATGTCTTCATTCAACTGCCAACTTTCGGGAAAGTAATGTATCCTTTAATTGTTGTAATTTTGTAACGTTTCCTTTATCTCATTTGACTTGAATTTTAAAAAGGCTGCATTGCCTCTGTGTGATTCCCCAAGCTGCTGTAGTCAGGTTTACAACAGTTGGTGATCCCTGGAGATTATACGGGAGTCAATGGTTAAATGCTTCTGACTGGCGCCAACACTCTGATAAAGACTAGTAGACTATTTGGAAGGACCGTCATCTAATGGCTGGATGGCTCAGATGGTAAGAGCGCTGGTACACAACCAGAGGAGAAGTTTACTTTGTTATTATCCTGGGCCCAATTTCATAGAGCCGCTTTAGCGTGAAAATCTGCTAAGCAGAAAAAGTCTTTCTCGTGTAAGCAGGATTACAAGCTGCCCTGCAATGTGATGTCCATTGCTTTTGACTTGTTTTCCGCTCTTCTTTACTTGGCATGAAACAAAAGTGAAGTTTGGGTAGGCAAGGGGATCCTGTGGCTCATGGGTTTTTGCGCTTAAACACATTTTGGCGCTTAAGCGGGTCTATGAAATTGGCCCCAGGTCATAGAGCACTCCTTCATTGCCACATGTCCAAGTACAATTGTCACCCATACCTTATCGTTGTATTTGATGGCAATCATATCCCCTTTGGTCAGACAGGCAAAGCCACGCAGAATGTTCTCTAATCTGAAGACAAACTCGTTCAGGAAAGCAGTCACGATTCCAACGACTGGACTTATCAAGCACTCTTCCAGTCCACTTTGCAAATTCACGACCATTTCAAGGTATCATAGATATAACATTTCAAGGTAATGTACCCGTATTCTTTGAATTAACCCCAACCCTACTGGAACCTTCAACTATACCACAGCCTTCTAGGATTTCTGTGGTGAAAGGGTAATATTACTCCCGTGTACTTTGATATCAAATTGCCATTGCTCCTTAATCATCATACAGTGGCCAAGAAATCAGGTCTAATGAAATGGAAGGCTTGAAGTGACATCATGTCCATCATCTCTTGTGAGATTGGGCGTGGCTCTGAAAAGAGCCGGTAACTCCAGACACAGTTATGACAGTCACAGTCTATCTCACAAGAGATGATGAACAGGGTGTCACTGCAGACCTTCTAAATTGTACTTCCAACATCATGCAAACCTTCTCCTTGTTGATCTTTTCGTCCTGACTATGAGAGTGTATTGTCATTTTAAGAAAGCTTACTATGTGTTTGAGTCGAACAGCAAGCTCTTTTCCGTAAACTTTCTCAAACCAATGGACATATGGCAGAGAAAAATATGATATCATGAATAAAGAAACCTAGAGGGGCTTCATTGTTTGCAATAAATCAACAGCTGTAGCTAAAACTAGCTACACTATACATCTGCGATCCAGTTACAATTTGCATGTGGATTGCGTCAAGGCCTAACAAGCCAAGATCAATCTTTGTGGGCAAAGGATACACTGCTTTGGGATTGGAGATGTCTAGGAAGTCCACGGACTGAGGTTGGAACTTGGAGTACGTCGCAACTGGCAGACTACAACTCTCAATTGTCAGGAGGTCACCCTCGTCTAAAAGCAAATTCCTCATCATCTATCAAAAAAACAATGGAAACAAATTATCGAGATTTCAAACAATTAGGGGGACAGAAGTTTCCATCCAAGCAGAAGTTTCTCAAATGCAGAATCTCATTCCTGAAATCATAGAGAGATATAGATAGATCAAAGAGAGATCTACAGACATCTAGAGAGATCTAGAGAGATCTAGAGAGATCTAGAGAGATCTAGAGAGATCTAGAGAGATCTAGAGAGATCTAGAGAGATCTAGAGAGATCTACAGACATCTAGAGAGATCTAGAGAGATCTAGAGAGATCTACAGACATCTAGAGAGATCTAGAGAGATCTAGAGAGATCTAGAGAGATCTAGAGAGATCTAGAGAGACCTAGAGAGACCTAGAGAGATCTAGAGAGATCTAGAGAGATCTAGAGAGATCTAGAGAGATCTAGAGAGATCTAGAGAGATCTACAGACATCTAGAGAGATCTAGAGAGATCTAGAGAGATCTAGAGAGATCTACAGACATCTAGAGAGATCTACAGACATCTACAGACATCTACAGACATCTAGAGAGATCTAGAGACATCTAGAGAGATCTAGAGAGATCTACAGACATCTAGAGGGATCTAGAGACATCTAGAGACATCTAGAGAGATCTAGAGACATCTACAGACATCTAGAGACATCTAGAGAGATCTAGAGAGATCTACAGACATCTAGAGGGATCTAGAGACATCTAGAGACATCTAGAGAGATCTAGAGACATCTAGAGAGATCTAGAGACATCTAGAGAGTTCTAGAGAGATCTAGAGAGATCTAGAGAAATCTAGAGAGATCTATAGAGATCTAGAGACATCTAGAGACATCTAGAGACATCTACAGACATCTAGAGAGATCTACATACATCTACAGACATCTAGAGGGATCTAGAGACATCTAGAGACATCTAGAGGCGTGTGATACCTTACATGCTGGCTGCACCCAGGTCAGAGAAGCCATAATGGCTTTATACTGGGTCTGTACTCTAAACTGTGTCTTACCCAGTAGGGTAAATACACTTTCCCTTCATCGGCTACGAACTCCAGCACTCCACAATGTGTGCCACGATCCATCTTCTTGTTAGTGAGTTTGAACAGCATGGGGTAGACGATGTTCTGCCGAGCTGACAATGATCAGAATGAAAGAGCTTGGCATTAGATCTTATCAATGAATCTTGTTTTTATTACATTTTAAGAATTTGAGGGCCTGATGCTCCAATCCAAGCAGGACTTATCTCAAAGGCAGATGAAGTTCTCTTCTGTCTTTCAGAAAGGTCCAACTAGGCTCAGTCCAAGCATGTGCCAATTTATGTCCAATGAGGGTTTAACCCTACACAAGCGGTACTTGAAGGCCATCCCTTCACTGATTAACATCGACACAAAATCATTGATATACAAAAATGTTGCAAACTGCTTACTGACTAAAATTACCAAAATGTAAATCTCAAAATTTAGTGGGCCTGACGTTTCGATCCTAGCAGGACCTTTCTCAAAGGCCTTTGAGAAAGGTCCTGCTAGGATTGAAACGTCAAAGGCCTTTGAGAAAGGTCCTGCTAGGATCGAAACGTCAGGTCCACTAAATTTTAAGACAAAATCATTGAATTAAAAATCATAGAAAATTTATGATTTGGCATTCAGTTCAGACAGATATTATAGAATACTTACTTAGTACATCCAGAGCCGATGGTGGCATTATAACTGGAAAGGAGAAATCAAAGTAAGACAATTACAAATTTACAATCAATCAGACAATCATGTTTTACCAAGCATTTTTGTTAAGATACAGTATGTTAAATATTCCCATGAATCTGTCTTAGTCCCACACTTGATGGCATTTTCCCTTGAGAATTTGTGCACTTGATACAGTGCTTCAGTTGTACCGTGAGCATTATACAATGGAAATTCAGGTGTTAAATTTAGGTGTTAATGTAGAAAACTTTTCAGAAAACTGTTGTCATTTTTAAGTCAGTTGAAGAAGATTCTCTTAAAGCCCCTACACAACATTGGTAAGATCGAAAAACAGAAATATTCACAGATTTACATGAAACTTATAGTTATACAGTTTGAAGATGGTTATAGTAGAAACCTCGCACTGAAATATTTCTGCCTAAAATGTTGTATTTTGGGAGAAAAGAGTAAAAGAAATAGTTTACGTCTCACCGAGATCTAAACTATTTTTCGGAACAGTACGGCGTTGAATGCTGCATTTTCGCGAAACAAATGAAGCGGTTTTCACGATTGTCTCGAGACTCGGTTGGCGGATTGAGCTGAAATTTTCACAGGTGTGCTATTTCATGCATATGTTAGATCAGACAACGTATGGATGCTATTCTTTGACCTCGACCAATTGTTGTGCAGGGGCTTTAAAGTTTAAGTAATAGTTGGCATATTTCAAGGGTCACTACGGGCTCCTTTTCAGACTGCAATCTGAGAAGGCCTTCATCGTGATCTGTCTTACTTTTCCCGCCTCGTTCCACATCCTGCCTGTAGGTGCCGGTCAGCATAGACACTGAGTAGCATCGGTACTGGGTCTTGAAGACCTGCGGCACTTGGCCAAACATCTGGAATCCAAACTGAAACGAAGAGAAAAACCGCCCCAGCCATCTCATCAAATAACTATCAATCATCAAATCTCTTTCTTTCATCCAAGATAATGGTTCTTCGCTTGTTTAAACTTTATGACTAAGTTTAAGAAAATTGACATAGTGACAACACTCAAATAAATACTAAATTTAATTAGTAAATAGAGAACATTTTTATGGATACAGCAATCGCAGTGGCTGTTGTTACGGCAGTCGTCCGTGTGGTTCCCTGACTTGATTGTATTTCGTCAGCATTGCAGGCTGGTTGAACCAGTCTATTAGCTGATAGTCTGGTTCCAAGAGCTAAACATTCCTGACAAATACTATGAAGTCAGGGAACCACACGGACGACTGCCGTAACAACAGCCACTGCGTACAGCAATAGAACTTGGATTGACAAAATAAAATTAAAAAGAAACACTGGGTTAATTAATGAATTAAAATAAATGCTGTAAGTTTAATACTTAATAATAAAATCTGTAGTGTTAGTTTTATCATTCAAAATTAAAAAAAGGGCGATTGTAACTGTGTAAGGTCCAAGTTACTCGGAGTCGGAGTAGTACAATTTAAAGTTACAACTTACACAATTTATTTTATGAAAATAATTTGATTGGAATGTAACTTGAACCCGAGACGTCCGCTGGTTTAACCTACCCTCAGATCACTGTACCACCCTAAGCTATCAACCCTACCATTTGTACTCAAGCCCGTTGTGGCACAATTCAGTCAATTCAGATTTTGTAAGCCATAACTCCGACACAGTTTGGACCAATTGTTTACAATCACACACTCAACCACGACAGAGACCAAACCACCCAGCTTGCGACTTTTACCGGACATTTCATCATAAAATAACGAAATCAGTGGATGCTCAGGGCCTTCGTACATACCATGTTGATTTGTCTTCGTAATGTTGCCACAAATTAAGCAAATTGAGACATTTGACGACCGGAATAATTACGAAAACGATCGCCAACGAGTGACGATGACTTGCTGGAACCTTTTGAACTTTACCCTTTGACTTCAACAACAGTGACCCCGTGACCTCCGCTGTTTCTGTACCACAGCAATGCGCGAGGCCGATGCTTGACTCATTTCCATACAGCTGTCACACTTGAGCCGCGCCGTCCACCAGACTAAAGTACTTCGCGGGAAAATTAAAGACAGGAATTGTGCGACACAGTGTTGTGCTGACATTTTTCCCGTTGATTCCGTCTTCCAAATTGAAAGTAAACAGAACGTTGCAACTATGTTCGTCACCGATATCCGGAAGGATTTCTATGAGAAGGTTCTACACAAGGTAAAACCGTCAATAATTGGAATATATTCCCTTATTTGCGTGATAAATATGTACCGTAAAGTCCGTATTATCTTGTCAAGTTGTATACAAAAATTATAATTTAGTCCGAGTAACTTGGACCCGACAAGTCACCTTTTTTAATCGAAATTTGAAATGTTGAGGGTCGGTGACTGTAGCTTGTACTGTAGGGCCCTAGGCGATCAGTATGCGAAAGGCTTAAACTATTATTCGACTATCTCCAACCTAAATCCCCAGATTTACCCTGAACACACCAGTGTCAGTGAAACCATGGAGGAATAATTCCTCCATGGTGAAACTGTCCCACAGCGCAAAGCAACGTCATGACTGATGACGTCATCATATCGCTGTAGTCGTAGATCAAATTATTGGGACTCATGCCTGGCTTTTGTGTTGGATCAAGCGCAGTTCGCACAACGGTACGGTGCGAGGATTGTTTGTTTGGGCAGTGGGCACTACAGAATTCAGCAAGAGTCCCGAAAATTCGGACTACAGTACCAGGCCTTGAATTTGGTAATTTTTAGGGCAAGGCCACTTTGGCCTTGAATGATGCAAAATTTTCGGGGGCACCAAGGCCAGTGGGTAGGGCACCAAGGCCAAAAAACAAAATTGGGAAAGGGCACAGAGGCCAAATGGAAATAAATTGTACAAAGTTATCATTTTTGCATGCCCTGCTATATACATGTACTATGCATACAGTGAAACCTGCTTATTCGGCCACCTCTATAAAAGGGTCTTTTGTCACCTTTCAAAGTCCCCATCGACATTGCAAGTTACAATATTGCGGTCACTGTCCAACGCGGCCAGCGGCCAGACCTCTTGGAACGGCGCGTGTACATTTGCATTGAGGATAAACCTCCACATTCTGGCAAATGAAGAGATAAAGGGCGCCCTCTTTTGGCGCACCAAATCTCCAAAGTCAGAAAACTAGACGTCTTCTATGTTGGTCACACGTTCTTGTGTTGAGGGTGCCGACTATTTATTTCCGATGCATGGTTACACATTAATGCGGCTGTTGTCGACACGATCGCGCATTATTTTGACTTCTCTGTCTTATCGAGTTGACATCGCTCCCCGATAATCCAAATAAAATACATGTAGTCTAAAAACAACTGTAAATATGCTTACCAATGCAAAAAAAGGGCACGACGGCCAAGGTAAAAATAGGGCACGGCCAAAGTGGCCGTGAAGACGGGGATTTTTGCGGGGCACCTCGGCCAGTAAAGAGGGCAACGACGGCACTGGCCGTCGTGGCCGTCGTTCAATTCAAGGCCTGCAGTACAAGTACAGCTGTGTCAGTGTGATGTCATGATGTTGCTTTGCGCTGTTCAGGAAACAGTCATTGGGAGTGGGACTCAACGCATGCATGCACTACCCCTAGAACTGTGGGGTTCTACGCCGTCCACTGCTCTCCCGACCGGAACCCCACAGATAACTATGTTTTTTCCCATAGGCTTCTGTGTAACGTTCACAAGTGCTGTGGCATTGGGATCAGCAGGTTCAGCATAACTCATAAAATACTGCTTCATTCGGCCCAAGATTTCTAGCAAATGTGGTTTACATACCACGCACCTGTGTGCAACTGTCCATTTGGCGGGAGAGCAGCGGACGACGTAGAACCCCACAGTTCTGGAAGTCTGAAAAGAGCCGGTTCATTTCAGAGCCACACTTCTTGAAAGAGAAGAGATACATGGTGTCACCACAAACCTTCCACTGGCAGTACTAGTACTACTACGGTAGTACTACTACTAGTAGTACTACTAGTAGTAGTCTACTGGTAAGTAGTATATCCACCATGCAAACCTTCAAGTCAGTTAACCATTCTCATTGCCCTCTCTATCTCTCTCCCTCTCTGCACCTCTTGTACTATTGTAGCGTGTTCTTGTCCTGGTGTCCTTTGACCTGGATGCGATATGCGCCTGCAAGATCCTGCAGGCATTGTTCCGCTGCGACAGCATCCAGTACTCGCTGGTGCCTGTCGCTGGCAAGATGGACTGGGAACGAGCCTTTGCAGAGCATGCTGAGCAGGTGAGACTAGACGTTGCCCTAACGACAACTGCCAAAGCTGAGAGCACATTGTGTATTGCACAGTAGAATGCAATACCATGGTAACCCATTTAGCTGGAATACCCAGACGTTACTAGCAAACAACAGGCTATTTTGTTTGAGTTTGTAATCTGGAGGCAAAAGGAAAAATTACAATAGAAGCTACTTCTACTTTGTATGACAATCTATATTGTTGCATCAGATTGAAAAAAGAGTGTGATCATAATATGGCAGAACTTTCTTCTGACAAGTGCCCCACCCCATCAAAGATATCCGACTATTTGTCCCCTACCCAAGGGCTGGATAGCTGAGATGGTGAAGTGCCGGTACCTTCAACCAGAAGCATGGCTTGGAATCCAAGTTCAGTCAGACTGTCTTGGCTATTTCCATAGAGAGATCATTATGAACAGCAGAGCTGAGTAGCCTCAGTACATTTTCAGATGTAGAAGGAATGGAGGAAGTTTCTGCAAGGAACTCTAGTCCGTGCAGAATGGCATTGTCTAATGATATACCATTGCCTAATGATATACCATTGTCTAATGATACCATTGTCTAATGATACCATTGTCTAATGATATCATTGCCTAATGATACCATTGTCTAATGATACCATTGTCTAATGATACCATTGTCTAATGATACCATTGTCTAATGATACCATTGTCTAATGATACCATTGTCTAATGATACCATTGTCTAATGATACCATTGTCTAATGATACCATTGTCTAATGATACCATTGTCTAATGATACCATTGTCTAATGATACCATTGTCTAATGATACCATTGTCTAATGATACCATTGTCTAATGATACCATTGTCTAATGATACCATTGTCTAATGATACCATTGTCTAATGATACCATTGTCTAATGATACCATTGTCTAATGATACCATTGTCTAATGATACCATTGTCTAATGATACCATTGTCTATTAATATACCATTGCCTAATGATACCATTGTCTAATGATACCATTGTCTAATGATACCATTGTCTAATGATACCATTGTCTAATGATACCATTGTCTAATGATACCATTGCCTAATGATACCATTGTCTAATGATACCATTGTCTAATGATACCATTGTCTAATGATACCATTGTCTAATGATACCATTGTCTAATGATATACCATTGTCTAATGATACCATTGTCTAATGATACCATTGTCTAATGATACCATTGTCTAATGATACCATTATCTAATGATACCATTGTCTAATGATACCATTGTCTAATGATACCATTGCCTAATGATACCATTGTCTAATGATACCATTGTCTAATGATACCATTGTCTAATGATACCATTGTCTAATGATACCATTGTCTAATGATACCATTGTCTAATGATACCATTGTCTAATGATACCATTGTCTAATGATACCATTGTCTAGTGATACCATTGTCTAATGATACCATTGTCTAATGATACCATTGTCTAATGATACCATTGTCTAATGATACCATTGTCTAATGATACCATTGTCTAATGATACCATTGTCTAATGATACCATTGTCTAATGATACCATTGTCTAATGATACCATTGTCTAATGATACCATTGTCTAATGATACCATTGTCTAATGATACCATTGTCTAATAATACCATTGTCTATTGATACCATTGTCTAATGATACCATTGTCTAATGATACCATTGCCTAATGATACCATTGTCTAATGATATACCATTGCCTAATGATACCATTGTCTAATGATACCATTGTCTAATGATACCATTGTCTAATGATACCATTGTCTAATGATACCATTGTCTAATGATACCATTGTCTATTGATACCATTGTCTAATGATACCATTGTCTAATGATACCAGTGTCTAATGATACCATTGTCTAATGATACCATTGTCTAATGATACCATTGTCTAATGATACCATTGTCTAATGATACCATTGCCTAATGATACCATTGTCTGTTGATACCATTGTCTAATGATACCATTGCCTAATGATACCATTGTCTGTTGATACCATTGTCTAATGATACCATTGTCTTATGATACCATTGTCTAATGATACCAGTGTCTAATGATACCATTGTCTAATGATACCATTCCCTTTGGTCTACTGTTCCATCATGTAAGCTGGAGTTTGTGGTCATGATTAACTGCGGGGTTACCATGGATATTCTGGAGACTCTACAGCCGGAGGAGAATGTGACATTCTTTGTCTGTGATAGCCATCGTCCCATGGATCTCGTCAATGTCTACAATGACACCCAGGTCAGTTGTCAATGGTGAAATGACATCTGCTATTGTCCTGGGCTACTTATAATAGGTTGGCCCAACCCAAAAAGGAAAAGGCCTCTCAACACCTACTGAACATTTACTCTCGGTTAAATGTTTACTCTTTAATATGTTCCGTATGAAACCAAAAACTGAGGGTTTCTAGCTTATTACATAGGCCATTTTCGAAATGAAGGTTTAGGCTTTGGGCTTCGGTCATATTTATCTTGTTATAATATGACAGGCATCTAAAGACAAGCGTTTGGCCTTAGTTTCTTGTTGATTACTCTGTACCTATCAAGCCAACAAACTTTCAGATTCGGAAATGAACCACAGAGGAAGCCTGAGCCCAAGCCTAAGCCTTCTTTTCCAAAGCGGCCTTGAAGTCCTTTCAGTTTGTCAGACTGCCGTCCAGAGGGCGCTGTTTCAATGTCCAGTAAACTCATCGGCATGCAAAAGCCATTACTGGCTCCCCTCCCCCAAATATTGCTTACTTCCATCCGTCAGTTTGTTGTCATGTCGTTGAACTTTTCTGCATTCACGCTGATGATTGGTTCTCAGAGTTTTGTCAATCCTTAGTGCTCTTCATTCAGCTTTGTTCAAAGCATCTGCTTGTAAATTGTCCTGTAGGTGAAACTGCTGATGGCCCCTGAAGAAACTATTCCAAAATACGAGGACATCTTTAAGGATGAGGAGGTAAGACATTTAATAAAAAAATAATGACCCTCATATAAAGAAATTTTCTCGGCCACTAACGTCTCATCCGAGATGGTAACTGTGATGATTAAGTCTGGCCCAATGAAATGACACATTGACCCACTGGCAACCTGATACAGACCAACTAACTAACTGATTGACTGACAGACTATCTGACCAAGAACTGACAGACCGACCGATGTGTGGGTTAGTGACTATATTGTTAACATAAAAACTGTTCCAAACTGCTCACTGAAAATGACTACATTGTAAGTGACCATATTGTTAGTGACTACATTGTTAGTGACCATATTGTTAGCGACTATATTGTTTCTCTAAAATTTAGTGGGCCTGACGTTTCTATCCTAGCAGGACCTTTCTCAAAGGCAGAGTCATATTGTTTAATAGTGACTATATTGTTTAATAGTGACTATATTGTTAGTGACCATATTGTTAGTGAATAGTGACTATATTGTTTAATAGTGACTATAGTGACTATATTGTTAGTGACTATAATGTTAGTGACTTTATTGATCCTACCGTGAATATTCTAATTTAACTCTTTTCCAGTCTCAAAATTTAGTGGGCCTGACGTTTCGATCCTAGCAGGACCTTTCTCAAAGGCCTTTGAGAAAGGTCCTGCTAGAATCGAAAGGCCTTTGAGAAAGGTCCTGCTAGAATCGAAAGGCCTTTGAGAAAGGTCCTGCTAGAATCGAAAGGCCTTTGAGAAAGGTCCTGCTAGGATCGAAACGTCAGGCCCACTAAATTTTGAGATTTGCAATTTGGTAATTTTAGTCAGTAAGCAGTTTGCAATCTTTCTTGTATATCTCTTTTCCAGTCTGACGATGAAGATGACAGTGGACATGAGAGTGACGGGTCTGAACCAAATGGGAAGAGAAGGCGATTTGATGAGGTAAACAAGTATCAAGAGAATGGTATCAATTGTCACCACACACTTTCTTCTCTTGTGATTTGAAGGTTTGCATGGTGAGAATAGCAGGATAATTAGGTTTGCGGAGACACCATGTAAATTCTCTTTTGTGAGTAAGTGTGGTTTTGAAAAGAACCCGAGGAACTTGACGTTTCAAACAGTGTACTCTGCTCGTCTTCAGGATCCCTCTCCACACTACATAAGCCCTACTCCCAGTTGGAATCCAGCAGTCTCCTGAAGACGAGCAGAGTACACTGTTCGAAACGTCGAGTTCCTCCGGTTCTTTTCAGAACCACACTTACTCACAAAAGAGAATTTACATGGTGTCTCCG
Organism: Luidia sarsii; assembly: GCA_949987565.1. Taxonomy (NCBI): domain Eukaryota; kingdom Metazoa; phylum Echinodermata; class Asteroidea; order Paxillosida; family Luidiidae; genus Luidia; species Luidia sarsii. The sequence goes on along the minus strand of OX465105.1, from coordinate 2,413,636 downwards.
CAAACCTAATTATCCTACTTTCTTCTCTTGATCCCAGCTGCATCCTCTCTACTTTTCCGGGATGAGAGGGCCTCTAAATGTTTGAGAATTTGATCGTGGGTCAATTGGTTCAGTAAGCAGTTGGCAATATCTCAGCGTTACTTTAGAAACAAAGTCATAGTTTCCTTTTCCATTTTGCAAAATTTGTTAAAACGTCACCAGTCAGTTTTATCTTTGTTTGACTTGGATACTAAAGTGTATAGTTATTGTATCAGTTATTTTGATGGCCTAATCCGGATCATTGAACCTTAACCAGCATTGAAACCACAACTAACCACACATGGTTTTTCCTGTGGGAGGATAAGGGCCATGCACCAGGACATTCCACAGGGTTTTTGTGGTGACCTGTGGTATGCGAGCCTACACCCCTGTGGGCACTGTGGTAAATTGCGGTATACAGTGGGTGTCCTGTGCGGGAGGTGCAAAGCGTTAGGGTTAATGCTTGACAAAGACTAATGTTCAAGCCTAAGCCGTTGACTGCTAGCATCTATAGGACGCTTGTCATAGGCAAACATGTCTGGACTCTGCAAGCATGCAAGCCATGACTCTTGACTCATGATTGTGAGATACACTCACTGGTACTCTCAGGATGCATTGGAGAGACGGATGGAGAGACGACAGAAGAGGAGAAAATGGGAAGACACCAGACAGCAGCTGCTCTTTGATTACGAAGAGTTTTCCAGCTTCGGCCAATCGGTGAGTTAGCCGGCCATATCAGATCCTACATACATGTACATACCACACTCAGGGCTCGACCTTAGCACTAGCCCCACGGCCTTTGTCTAGTCAAAACAGCTGCGGGCTAGTAAAATGACCCACTTTGCTGGCCTGGCGGACTAGTAAAAAGTAGACAGTGGTGTGGAGGCAAAAGACAATGAGGGCGGGGATGAGAAAGTAGAAACTAATCATTAGTTTTACTTGACCTAATAACCTTGTGTTAAATTCAATATTAATTATACAGGGCTAGTAAAACTTGCTGCAGGCTAGCAAAAAACTAAATTTACTAGCCCGGTGGGCTAGTTAAAAAAAAAATAAAGCTCTCATTCTATTCTATTGTATCATTATTTAACCCTGACCTTCCTCTAACCTCCATAATGCACCGGGTTGTGCTGGAGGATTGTGGAGGATTCGGGGCAAGCACGAAAATGTTCAGTTGGAGGATTGCGGGAGGATTGAGGAAGGTTGTTAAATTTACACTGGAGGATTGTGGAGGATTGTGAAGGATTGAGGAAGGTTGTTAAATTTACACTGGAGGATTGTGGAGGATTGTGAAGGATTGAGGAAGGTTGTTAATTTTACACTGGAGGATTGTGGAGGATTGTGAAGGATTGAGGAAGGTTGTTAAATTTACACTGGAGGATTGTGAAGGATTAAGGAAGGTTGTTAAATTTACACTAGAGGATTGTGGAAGATTGTAAAGGATTGAGGAGGGTTCCAAGTAAACAGTACTATGGGGGTTAGGGTTGATTAATGTTGGAGTAACTTGTCATGTACATGTAGCAGGGTTTGACTTGAGGACTGGTGGTCAAGTGACAGATGAAATTGGTTTCAGGCCAGTTGAAGGTCATTTCAAACTGGACCAGCTTTCTAGTGGAAGAAAACAGACAGACTCTCTCAACACCACTTCTTATGATTATATCGCACCAGGGTTTTACCTGCGAGTCTTTGAAGAAGCTTTAGTGACCTAAACGGTGATGCTGAACGAGATAGCCTTCAGCAAACCCTCTGATCAACTCTCCGTGTCTGAATGAAACCCCTGTTCCTAGCTGTGCTGGGTTTTTTTTGGTCCTCATAAATGGATGATAATGCAATTGATATGATGACTTATCTATCCCATGTCCACAGGCCGCCATGATCATGTATAATCTTGCCTGGAAGATGTCCAAAGACACCAACGATCTCTTATGGTTAGCACAAACACTTTTGAAATTTAGCTAAACTCAAAAATCTCCATGGATTGATGAACTAGGATCAATTGGCTTCTTAGATATAGCGGCATTGCTCCTACTGAAAAGCCGTTAATTTTGGTTGAAAGTTTGCAATGACGCCGTGTATACCATTTCTTTGAAGAATGCGCGTGGCTTTGAGAAGAGCCGGTCATTTCACGTTTTTGACAACTGTGTGCTCTGCCAATTGTCAGGAGACTTGCAAGTCATTCTTTGAAGAGATGGCGTACATGGCATCACAGCAATCATTCTTCAGTGTGATTCCATTGTGCCAACCTGCAAGTCTTATCCCTCAATGTGGGAATGGCAAAGCTTTAGGCACGGCTTCAGAAGGGCTGTGTGTTAAGATACACCAATACAATGTGCTTCAGTCGGTCCTCATACTGGACTAGCAGGAGCTTGATCATAGTTCTGTTTATTCCTAGTGAGAATTTGAACCCATTTAGTCAACCAAGTGTGCTTCATTTAGATACCCGGCACATGGACATGACGTTGTTTTTCTTTTCATTTTCCATTCTTCAGGTGGGCCATCGTTGGGCTAACGGATCAACTTTTATCCAAGAAAATTGACAGGTACGTGTGGGGTGTCATTTCTATTGAGATCTTGGGTTACTTTCTTACCATCTGAGCTATCCAGCCCTTAGTTGGTGGCCAGTTGGTTGTGGCAGTTAGCAGGATTTTAACCATTAGCTGCCATATACCTCAAGGGATCGTACCCCCATTTCCATTCAGATGCAAACAACCCAGTGTTGTAAACCTGGCTGTATTATTTCGGGGTTCACACAAAGTGGATGCAACTTTTTAAATCAAGTCAAACAAATAATATAGTTAGTCAGTCAGCATAATCTAACTGAAAGCCATCCACACAGTAATCTGTGGAGGTTTCAGGAGACTTCAAGTATTTGTATCTGATCATCTTACCTCATGCTTTGCACTTTCTTATCAGAGAGACCTACGTCTTGGAAGCGACTGAGTTGAACCGCCACGTGGCCAGACATAACCATCGTGGAGAGGACGATGATGACTCTGTCTCCATCAACTCCATGAGGATATCATTCACAGCAGAGTATCCTTAAACCCCTATAGAGACTTCCTTTGAAACCCAACAAAAACTAGACCAAGAGAATCTAGCATCTTATCAGGATTTGTCTGACATTTTAGGAATTTAAGGGGATTTGTCTGACATTTTAGGAATTTAAGGGGATTTGATGGACGTTGTCAAAACATGTTGGAATTTGAGGGAGCAAGTTGAAATTTGAGGGAGCAAGTAGAAATTTGAGGGAGCATGTTGGAATTTGAGGGAGCAAGTTGAAATTTGAGGGAGCAAGTTGAAATTTGAGGGAGCAAGTTGAAATTTGAGGGAGCATGTTGAAATTTGAGGGAGCATGTTGAAATTTGAGGGAGCAAGTTGAAATTTGAGGGAGCAAGTTGGAATTTGAGGGAGCATGTTGAAATTTGAGGGAGCATGTTGAAATTTGAGGGAGCATGTTGAAATTTGAGGGAGCAAGTTGAAATTTGAGGGAGCATGTTGAAATTTGAGGGAGCATGTTGGAATTCGAGGGAGCATGTTGGAATTTGAGGGAGCCTGTTGGAATTTGAGGGAGCATGTTGGAATTTGAGGGAGCCTGTTGGAATTTGAGGGAGCATGTTGGAATTTGAGGGAGCCTGTTGAAATTTGAGGGAGCCTGTTGGAATTTGAGGGAGCCTGTTGGAATTTGAGGGAGCATGTTGGAATTTGAGGGAGCCTGTTGGAATTTGAGGGAGCATGTTGAAATTTTTCGTCTCTTTTTTCCAGTCGGCTTCCTGGATTTTATTTCTATGAAATTATGACGTTTTTAGAGGAAATTAAATTGAAAGTAGCTGGAAGAGTCTGTAAGCTAAAGAAAAACTTGAAGTGGTATTGGTGTCATTTCACTGGATGCAGTAGAAGATCCTTGATCATTTGCTATGCAGACTTCAGTTGGCACTCTACAGACACTGGTCCTTGTTCGATAGCTTACGCCATTCAGCCTACACCGCTTGCAAGTAAGTCTACCCCGGCATTTCTACACATACTTCAATGTCCCCGGATAGGCCACAAAAACCTGACTGGGTCTTCGGACAGCTGCCTTTTAGACAGGTCCTGCTAGGATCAAAACATCAGGCACGCTCAAATTGCATTCAAGTCATTTCAGTCAGTAAGCAGTTTGCAACATAATTTGCACACAGTAATTTTAAAATCCAAAGAATTTGTTTTCTGCAGCACAATGTGCCATGGATAAGTCCGATGAGTTTTGAAGGTTTTCATGGCAGATTCCTATAGTGGAGTGTTTGTGGTAACATCATATGCATTCTCCATGTGTGTAGCTCTGAGTAAAGCCAAGTTGCCAATGTTTAAGGCAGTGTGTACAGCTTTCTCAAAGGTAGAGAGCTTAGTGATTACGGGCCTGCTAGGATAAAAACGTCACGCCCTTCAAATGTATTAGTGCATTCTTGTATCACTGAGTGCAAAGGTGATGCTTTAATACTCATTGGTACTTTTTAGAACCAGCCATGTCCTCTTAGAAAAGACAATTCTACATGATGTTATTGCATTGTACAACCACCAGCATGCACAGATTCTAATCTTCCTTCAATTCCTTGTCATTCCATGCGTTTATTGATGTGCTTTTTAGAACCAGCCATGTCCTCTTAGAAGAGACAATTCTACATGATGTTATTGCATTGTACAATCCACCAGCATGTACAGATTCTAATCTTACTTCAATTCCTTGTCATTCCATGCGTTTATTGATGTGCTTTTTAGAACCAGCCATGTCCTCTTAGAAGAGACAATTCTACATGATGTTATTGCATTGTACAATCCACCAGCATGTACAGATTCTAATCTTACTTCAATTCCTTGTCATTCCATGCGTTTATTGATGTGCTTTTTAGAACCAGCCATGTCCTCTTAGAAGAGACAATTCTACATGATGTTATTGCATTGTACAATCCACCAGCATGTACAGATTCTAATCTTCCTTCAATTCCTTGTCATTCCATGCGTTTATTGATGTGCTTTTTAGAACCAGCCATGTCCTCTTAGAAGCTCTAGACAATTCTACATGATGTTATTGCATTGTACAATCCACCAGCATGCACAGATTCTAAATCTGTCATTCCATGCGTTTATTGATGTGCTTTTTTCGTTGTTTGGTTGTCTAGCCTGAAGCTTTGGACGTTGAAAGGATTTAAGAAGCTGCATGAGTTTCTAGCGGACATGGGCATTCCGTTGTCAGAGTGCAAACAGAAATTCTCTGCAATGGACATGGGCATGAAGGGCAATGTGATTGACTGGCTGGTTACATCAGCTCGCAAATTTGGGTGAGACTTATGCCCCCCCCCCCCCGATCTACTTTGAAACCTTAGGAATCATGAAAAGGAAAACTTGATTCCCCAAGACATCGGCTATCACCTCATCGACATTTGGCTCCTCCAATGGATCTTCTATATCCTAGGTCACCCAAACCATGCCCTAACCAGTCTAAGCCCCCCCCCTTCCCTAGCCGACTCATGGATCACCTATATCCACGGCCTCCCCACCACCTTCTGAAACACCTCAGTGAGCACCCATAGGTTCCCCCCCCCCCACCAGTCTCCCCTTAGGGTTTCACGCCTTCCCACCTCAGTGACCTAAGCCCCCTTAGGATAATCCTCCCCAGAGGATTATCTTTCCCGCCTTCCCACCTTAGTGACCTAAGCCCCCCTGAGGATAATCCTCACCAGAGGATTATCTTTCCCGCCTTCCCGCCTCGGCGACCACCGGTACATAAGGAATTCCACCACCGAGCCCAAGACATTCTCCTGATGACGGCCAGAGCATACTGGCCGAAATGTCGAGTTACCACTCAGGTTCTTTTCAGAACCACATCTCTTCCTTTAAGAGACCTGATACATGGTGTCACCGCAAACCTTCCTATATTGATTCCTTTGTTGGTCTTTGGTTTATTTTGTTCAAACATGGACGAGGGAGAACATGGTGCTACCAGTACCACAAACCTTTCAGCAATTGATTCTCTTTCTGTCTATGTCTTGTAGATTGGAGCAGATAACTATGTCGTCATTTCATGCTCAGTATGGCTTCAAGAACAAGGTAAGGCCTGTAGACTGACTGATTTCAGGATGCAAGGCTGATCTCACCCCGGCCTTCTTCCTCCTCATTTTCTATCATTTTATTCTTCTATCATCTCATTGCCTCTCAGTCTGCCTTTGAGAAGGGCATACTTTCAGGGCCTGTTTCTGTATTGAATGATTTTCCAGTAATACCAATGTGCTTCTAATAGTTCATGTTTTATTCTCACTAGTTTTGTGCCTTTGACATTGCCCATGGAGTGAACAATGTGCTTCTAATAGTTCATGTTTTATTCTCACTAGTTTTGTGCCTTTGACATTGCCTATGGAGTGAACAATGTGCCTCTAATAGTTCATGTTTTATTCTCACTAGTTTTGTGCATTTGACATTACCTATGGAGTGAACAATGTGCTTCTAATAGTTCATGTTTTATTCTCACTAGTTTTGTGCATTTGACATTGCCTATGGAGTGAACAATGTGCTTCTAATAGTTCATGTTTTATTCTCACTAGTTTTGTGCATTTGACATTACCTATGGAGTGAACAATGTGCTTCTAATAGTTCATGTTTTATTCTCACTAGTTTTGTGCCTTTGACATTGCCTATGGAGTGAACAATGTGCTTCTAATAGTTCATGTTTTATTCTCACTAGTTTTGTGCCTTTGACATTGCCTATGGAGTGAACAATGTGCTTCTAATAGTTCATGTTTTATTCTCACTAGTTTTGTGCATTTGACATTACCTATGGAGTGAACAATGTGTCTCTAATAGTTCATGTTTTATTCTCACTAGTTTTGTGCCTTTGACATTACCTATGGAGTGAACAATGTGCTTCTAATAGTTCATGTTTTATTCTCACTAGTTTTGTGCCTTTGACATTACCTATGGAGTGAACAATGTGCTTCTAATAGTTCATGTTTTATTCTCACTAGTTTTGTGCATTTGACATTACCTATGGAGTGAACAATGTGCCTCTAATAGTTCATGTTTTATTCTCACTAGTTTTGTGCCTTTGACATTGCCTATGGAGTGAACAATGTGTCTCTAATAGTTCATGTTTTATTCTCACTAGTTTTGTGCCTTTGACATTACCTATGGAGTGAACAATGTGTCTCTAATAGTTCATGTTTTATTCTCACTAGTTTTGTGCCTTTGACATTGCCTATGGAGTGAACAATGTGCTTCTAATAGTTCATGTTTTATTCTCACTAGTTTTGTGCCTTTGACATTGCCTATGGAGTGAACAATGTGCTTCTAATAGTTCATGTTTTATTCTCACTAGTTTTGTGCATTTGACATTACCTATGGAGTGAACAATGTGTCTCTAATAGTTCATGTTTTATTCTCACTAGTTTTGTGCCTTTGACATTGCCTATGGAGTGAACAATGTGCTTCTAATAGTTCATGTTTTATTCTCACTAGTTTTGTGCCTTTGACATTGCCTATGGAGTGAACAATGTGCTTCTAATAGTTCATGTTTTATTCTCACTAGTTTTGTGCCTTTGACATTACCTATGGAGTGAACAATGTGCTTCTAATAGTTCATGTTTTATTCTCACTAGTTTTGTGCCTTTGACATTGCCTATGGAGTGAACAATGTGTCTCTAATAGTTCATGTTTTATTCTCACTAGTTTTGTGCCTTTGACATTGCCTATGGAGTGAACAATGTGCTTCTAATAGTTCATGTTTTATTCTCACTAGTTTTGTGCATTTGACATTGCCTATGGAGTGAACAATGTGCCTCTAATAGTTCATGTTTTATTCTCACTAGTTTTGTGCCTTTGACATTGCCTATGGAGTGAACAATGTGCCTCTAATAGTTCATGTTTTATTCTCACTAGTTTTGTGCCTTTGACATTGCCTATGGAGTGAACAATGTGCCTCTAATAGTTCATGTTTTATTCTCACTAGTTTTGTGCCTTTGACATTGCCTATGGAGTGAACAATGTGTCTCTAATAGTTCATGTTTTATTCTCACTAGTTTTGTGCCTTTGACATTACCTATGGAGTGAACAATGTGCCTCTAATAGTTCATGTTTTATTCTCACTAGTTTTGTGCCTTTGACATTGCCTATGGAGTGAACAATGTGTCTCTAATAGTTCATGTTTTATTCTCACTAGTTTTGTGCCTTTGACATTGCCTATGGAGTGAACAATGTGTCTCTAATAGTTCATGTTTTATTCTCACTAGTTTTGTGCCTTTGACATTGCCTATGGAGTGAACAATGTGCTTCTAATAGTTCATGTTTTATTCTCACTAGTTTTGTGCCTTTGACATTACCTATGGAGTGAACAATGTGCCTCTAATAGTTCATGTTTTATTCTCACTAGTTTTGTGCCTTTGACATTGCCTATGGAGTGAACAATGTGTCTCTAATAGTTCATGTTTTATTCTCACTAGTTTTGTGCCTTTGACATTACCTATGGAGTGAACAATGTGCCTCTAATAGTTCATGTTTTATTCTCACTAGTTTTGTGCCTTTGACATTGCCTATGGAGTGAACAATGTGTCTCTAATAGTTCATGTTTTATTCTCACTAGTTTTGTGCCTTTGACATTGCCTATGGAGTGAACAATGTGTCTCTAATAGTTCATGTTTTATTCTCACTAGTTTTGTGCCTTTGACATTACCTATGGAGTGAACAATGTGCTTCTAATAGTTCATGTTTTATTCTCACTAGTTTTGTGCATTTGACATTGCCTATGGAGTGAACAATGTGCCTCTAATAGTTCATGTTTTATTCTCACTAGTTTTGTGCCTTTGACATTGCCCATGGAGTGAACAATGTGCTTCTAATAGTTCATGTTTTATTCTCACTAGTTTTGTGCCTTTGACATTGCCTATGGAGTGAACAATGTGCTTCTAATAGTTCATGTTTTATTCTCACTAGTTTTGTGCCTTTGACATTGCCTATGGAGTGAATGCCCTTTTGGAGTCAGTGGTAAGTTATTGTTCATTCATTCATATCTATGCATTCTTGAGTTTTTTTGTCACCCATGTTTGAGATTTTTGTCAGCCAGATGCAACTGAATGTATTTTCTTTCTTCTTTTTTCCCCTCTTCAACCACAGGACGGAGAGAAGACGAGAGAAGAATATTTCCTGGAAGCTCTGGACTGTCTTTCAAGGTGAGTTGATTCATGTAGGTGACTAGAAACCCTTATTTGTCCTTGTCACTCATTTTCTGGTACTTTGATTAAAGGCCCAATACAACATCAGGAAGATCGGAAAACATCGATGTCCACAGATTTCCTTCTAATTTACACAGTTTGTAGATGGTCATGATAGAATCCTCATGTTGAAATCTTAGTCTGGGATGCTGTACTTCCCTAGAAATCTTCACTCAAACATCGACAAATAGTTTATTACTCGCAAGTCATAAACTATTTCTTACACTACAGAATGGTGCAAAAACCGTGGCGTTTTTTTACCTTTTTCTACTTTCTCAGATGACCATTTGAGCTAAAACCTTCGCAGGATTGCTTTTTTTGGAATCTTTAATGGTTTAACACACAAACTGTGGCAATCTTTTGACATTTACCAATGTTGTATAGGGCCTTTAAAGGAGGACTTTTCCCCATCGTCAGGTCCTGTACATATTTCAGATTATGTTCACATTGACTGAAAGTTTCTGTCCTGCCAACCGCAGGTCCAACATTGAGAAGTTAGCCAAGGGTCTGGAGTTGTGCAAGCGGCAGCTACGTGCCAGTGTCACACAGGTCCAGTCCCTACTGGACATGAGTCAGGTCATCTCGGCCGGATCCTTCCTCTACGCCTTCATCCCAGAGGGCACACCGGACACTAAGTACTTTTCCAGACCCAACTGTCTGGGCATGCTGGCACGATTCACCCTGGAAGCCTACGTCAAAATGGTGAGAATTCATCCCTGACATTGCCCGAGACCACTGCCTTGACTTACACATTACCTAGTCTCCTGAGAATTCATCCCTGACATTGCCTGAGACCACTGCCTTGACTTACACATTACCTAGTCTCCTGAGAATTCATCCCTGACATTGCCCGAGACCACTGCCTTGACTTACACATTACCTAGTCTCCTGAGAATTCATCCCTGACATTGCCCGAGACCACTGCCTTGACTTACACATTACCTAGTCTCCTGAGAATTCATCCCTGACATTGCCCGAGACCACTGCCTTGACTTACACATTACCTAGTCTCCTGAGAATTCATCCCTGACATTGCCCGAGACCACTGCCTTGACCTACACATTACCTAGTCTCCTGATGGAGAAGGGAGCCCTGAGTATCTGTCCTCCACACTCCTCTGTCTTGGGCCGCAACCTCAGCCTCTGACCGTGTTCTGTAGCCTAGTTGGTTCTTGTCTAGTTGTCCTTTGGCACGGCCCATTTTTCATCTGCCATCTGGTGCCCATGATATCTCACCGGCTAACCATCTACTATTGTCTACATGTGAGAAATCAGTTTTCTTGAAATCTCTTTATAATGAAAAAAGACAAGCAATCCATTGCAAGCTACCCGTTAGTTGTACATTTGGCAGGCTGAGGCCAGTTGAAGGCTGAAGTTTGCTGGCCCTGCTGCTTACTGCTTACCCATTATACAATAAAGGAGGAACGAACTCTGTACAGTATGTTCTATTTGATAGCATCATAGCATCTATAAGGACTCAAATTGATAGTCTCTGCTTCTTAATCTCTGTATTGACTTTGGTTTCTTGTCTCATTTCAAGTCCAAGAACAGGAAAGCAAGGACTCTGCCCTTGGTGATGACTGCACCGCTCAATCTAGAAACTGGTACTCTGCTTGTGGTCGGTATCCCACCCTTGCCTGAGTTAGAGCAGAGCTCCCGGAAGTAAGTCACAAGTCCTCCAATCCCCCCCCCCAAAAAAAAAAAAATTGTTTTTGTGTAAAGTCATTTCTCGGAATTGGTCAATGATGAGTTAAGGTTACAAGATGAATATTCATGAGGTGTATGAATATCTATTTTAATCAGATTTTAATAAGATCGCTCACTGTCAGGAATAATGTAAGAAAACCACCAAAACCTAGTGATATCTGTAACAGTGCTGCTAGGAACCAACCTTCAGGACGTCATGCTAGGTTAGAGTTTGTAGCCAGGTATATTAGTCAGGCGATATTTTCTATAAGATTTCTAATGTCTGATTTGGCGATGAATGATTTTCATGCATTTTCAGTTTCTTTGGGAGAGCATTTGAGCAGGCAGGAAAGAGGACAGGATCCAGAATTCTTCACGATAACTTTGATTCCTCAGGTAAGTCGGACAATTGGTCCTGAGATTCACTGGAACATTAAAGAAACGGAAAGGAAATTGAGTGACCCATTCTCTTCTACATTTGAGTGACTCAGTCTCTTTTTTGTCTGTTTTTTGTTTTCAGTGATAGAAATGAAGAATGAGGATCGCAGCAAATTCTTTGATGCTCTCATCTCCCTCCTTACGTAAAAAAATGATTAATACAAAGGAATATCTGTAACCATTATTCTGTCAAAAAAAATAATCTGTAAAATTGTATTTATCTGACAGAAAATAATGTGGTGTAGATTGAAGATTGCCCTGAACAGAAAGCCTTTGTAGTTGTATAGCTTCTTTGGCAAGGAGTTTTTTAAGACCAAAAGATGGGACAACAATCCAAACTATTTAGGCACAGATTGAAATAGGATTGTTGAATATAAGCCACTTTCCTTTAACCACTTCGCGCCAGGACCTCTGAATCCGGAGCTCCGTTGGCTTGACTATGCGACGGGGCCCTCCGAATCCGGGCACCACCATTGTCCACATTCTAAACAAAAACTCTTTTCAGCTTAGAACAAAGCAATACGAATCAGTACAAAGACCCTTTTGACGCAAGTTGCCACATGAATTGCAAGATTAGCAGCAGTAATTGTGCAATTGTGGGACTTTTACTGTGGAGAATCGAGGGATACCTTGCTGCAGCTGAAAGCACGCGGGGGACATTGTGTTGGCATGCCATACAGCCAAACGGTTGTCGGTCTGGCATTGGAATTCCCCCACATTCTTCACCACAATCTGTATGCTCGCTTGTGGCCGACCAACTTGAAGATTTGACTGCCTGGAGTGGAGGCTGGAGTCTGCAGTCAGGGATTGACAGCACTGTACATGCACACACACAAGTCCGTTACGCTCCATTGACGACGCACAATGGGCCCTTTTTCAAACAGATAATCTCTTGACAAAAGCCACAACAACGTCCGAATTGTGCCAGGTTTTACTCTCTTGTACACATATTATACCCTTATCGATTTATTTCACAGAAATATATTGTTCCGATTGTTTTAGCGAGATTTGAAAATGATGCATTGTTGTAAAACCCCCGTATGGCGGTCATCGGCGCTGAAAAACCCCCTTGGCGCAAAGTGGTTAATATCACTCAAACTACCAATTACTTGATTACTTGGATTAATGAAGGAAAGAGTGACACACTTTAATCTCCCCAAAGTCCCTTTATTCAAACCCAAAGCAAGATTTAATCAATGAGAAACAAAGCCAAGTTTGTGCAGCATTCAAGTGTAGATAGTAATGTTTGGAATAAATATACAGCAATGAATGACTTAGTCATGTACAGTTTACTGAATGAACAGAATTATTGCAATGTGTACAGTGTACAAATGTAAGATTGGTTATGCCTGCAGAGTGAACTAAAATTGTGCGTTATTTTTATATGTAAATATGACCTTATAATGCTGAGAGGTTTGTACACGTAACTGTTATCGGGACTTTTCTTGGACTAAGAAATTTGTCATTCTCCAGTTTACAGGTTGGACAAATCATATTCCAGAATACAACGGTATAATGTTTGTTGCCAAGAACAAAAATATCTTAAATATCTATTAACAATAAATATGGAGGTCCTAATCTCAATTCTAACTAGGAACTCTAGAAGTAAAATCATTCGGCAAACTAGTCTAGGATTATATCTGACATCTACAACAAACACATCTTTCTTTGGTAATTTTCATATATTATTTCAGACATGTATTTCTCTTCCAATAAATATTTTTCAATCATATCAGTATTTTAATTTTATGATTTAATATTTGATTGATTGTTTTCTGATACAAAATCACAGCAGAACAAATGTTTGACATTTAAAACTTAAACACCTTGGTAAATATATATTCACTGGGCGACAAGTTTAATTTAGTTTTTGACAAGAAATCAGGTAGGAGTTTGGAATATGAAACAAGAATTTCATGTCAAATTGTCAGTACCGTTGTTTTTTTGGTCTTTAGCTGACAAAGTGTAAATAAAGTGTGGCGAGTGTATAAAGTCAGATGAATGAAAGTTACGGTCTTCAAGGATAATTTATCTTTATGTAATAATTTATCTTTATGTAACTTTACTTCACAATTACATGTACCGGAACGTACCGGAACCCTAAGCCGGGTTGTGGACAAGGGATCCAGGTCTCTTGTAGTTGTAGCAATTGTTAGCATCAGTGGTTGAGATCATGAAATCCCCATGAATTCCTGACAATACATACATGACTACAGCGTTATAGCATTCCGTTCCCTGATTCCTGAGACGAAATGCTTCGAGCAGCCGTTGGAGAGAGAAGGGTAAGTGGTGTTGTCCAGGGCTTGTAGGTTAATGATGGCGGCAGTGTGTGGATCAGAATAGTCCTTGCAACATCCGGTCCAGTGTGGCTTGGGCTTCGTCGGCCGTCTCTGGAGATCTATAATGCCCAAATGGACGTAGAAATCTCTATCAAATTAGTAGAATTTAATTTTACCTTGGATAAGCACTGAGTCACTGTGAATATGACTTGGTAATGCTTTGGGGGTTTGAATCCATCCAATAGCCTGAGGTTATTAATCAGACAGGTAGTGGAAAATACTCTGCAAACATACATCATTCTATCATTTTAAAATCATGTCATAGTCACCGTATAGTTTGCAGACCTGATGTTTTCTAATTAAAAAAAGGTTAAATTAAAAAAAAAAGGTTAAATTTCAAATGACCTTTTCAGTAGGGTTCTTGTCTTTGGATCATTGTGTGTTGATTCACTTACTTGTCTGGAGCGTTGGTGAAGAAATTCTTGATTTGTTGTCTCCTTAGCAGAGGACTGCATGCATGGGTTGCAGGTAGACTGCCTCTCTGACTAGCAGCCGGTGATGAGTGGAGACTGACGCCGTGCAAGGGCTTTGGGCTGCGGAGCTCCTGCACATCACCACAGTCCTTGGAGGGGACCATGGAGTGGGATGCCTTCATGGGGACCGGTGAGGATTGAGTTGGGTTTGGTGAGTGGATAGTGGGAGAGGAGATAGCTTGGGAGTTAACTCCTAATGACAGACTTGCATTAACTGATGCTGCTGGAAGCTCCAAGTCTTGATTCGTATTGGGGGGAAGATTTAGAGTCTTGAAGACAGGAGAAGACTTTGGTTTGACTCCTGACAGACTTGCATTAACTGATGCTGCAGAGGTCGCTGGAAGCTCCAAGTCTTGATTCGTATTGGGGGGAAGATTTAGAGTCTTGAAGACAGGAGAAGACTTTGGTTTGACTCCTGACAGACTTGCATTAACTGATGCTGCTGGAAGCTCCACGTCTTGATTCGTATTGGGGGGAATATTTAGAATCTTGAAGACTGGAGAAGACTTTGGTGTGTCACTAAGGAAGATTGGGGATGTGGGGAATCCAACAGCACTTGATGAGGGCTTCTGCCTGCAGACCGTCTTCAGGCTATCATCCTTAGAGGGACGGGATGTCTTGGTAGGACCCATGGCTGTCAAGCTGGTTAATGGGAGAGACTTTGGACCTGCTTGGAAGTCACCGTCAGATACTTGGCCAGCTGACCGACGATGATTCTCGGGGAACTTGCTGCTGAACGGGTTTCTCAGGTCCTTAGGGTTATGCTTCAATGATGGATAACTCAGAGGTGTGGATTTATCAGAAACCTTTGAGTTGCCATGATCATAATCTTGGAATCTGTGCCGATTACAATTTACTGCTGATGAGGTTTGTGGTATTGTCCCTCCTGATGGTCCTTGTTTTGAAGCTCTGGGAAAACTGTCCAGTATCTCAGGACTCATTGGTGCTGCCAAGAATGCCCTCTGTTGGTGCGTGATAAAGTAGGAGAAAAAAAATAAAATGGTTTGTCAATATCTTCACTCGTGATCCTTGTACATATTGTAACATAGATGGAAGATAGATAACACCATGCAGCTTTCTGATAATCCTTTGGTGTTCACTCCTCCACACTTCTCTCTTTGATCTTTCCCCCTCTTCTCACTAATCCCTACCCTACTCCTTGCCCTTCCCTTTGATCTCACCCTACCAGCTATCATCTTTGTCCTTTGTTTCTCATCCTTGTCCTATTCACTCTCTTCCCCTTTCCTTCGTGTACATGTATCTGTTTTGTCCTTGTCACTCTGCCTTTGAGAAAGGTCCTGCTAGGATCGAAACGTCAGGCCCACTAAATTTTAAGATTTGCATTTGGGTAATTTTAGTCAGTAAGCAGTTTGCAACATTTGTGTATATCATAGATGGAAGGGCTTTAAAAAGCTAACAGCAGTGAGTCCACCTCCCCTCTTATAAGCAGTCTTTCAGGCTGGACATCCAAGCCACCCTTCTCTTTCCTCACTCTTTCTTGTAAACCAGTCTTTCAGGCTGGACATCCAAGCCAGCCTTCTCTTTCCTCACTCTTTCTAATAAACCAGTCTTTCAGACTGGACATCCAAGCCAGCCTTTCCTTTACTCTACTCCTCTTTCTAGTAAACCAGTCTTTCAGGCTGGACATCCAAGCCACCCTTCTCTGTCCTCTACTCCTCTTTCTAGTAAACCAGTCTTTCAGGCTGGACATCCAAGCCACCCTTCTCTGTCCTCTACTCCTCTTTCTAGTCAACCAGTCTTTCAGGCTGGACATCCAAGTCACCCTTCTCTTTCCTCACTCCTCTTTCTAGTAAACCAGTCTTTCAGGCTGGACATCCAAGCCACCCTTCTCTTTCCTCACTCCTCTTTCTAGTAAACCAGTCTTTCAGGCTGGACATCCAAGCCACCCTTCTCTGTCCTCTACTCCTCTTTCTAGTAAACCAGTCTTTCAGGCTGGACATCCAAGCCACCCTTCTCTGTCCTCTACTCCTCTTTCTAGTCAACCAGTCTTTCAGGCTGGACATCCAAGTCACCCTTCTCTTTCCTCACTCCTCTTTCTAGTAAACCAGTCTTTCAGGCTGGACATCCAAGCCACCCTTCTCTTTCCTCACTCCTCTTTCTAGTAAACCAGTCTTTCAGGCTGGACATCCAAGCCACCCTTCTCTGTCCTCTACTCCTCTTTCTAGTAAACCAGTCTTTCAGGCTGGACATCCAAGCCACCCTTCTCTTTCCTCTACTCCTCTTTCTAGTAAACCAGTCTTTCAGGCTGGACATCCAAGCCACCCTTCTCTGTCCTCTACTCCTCTTTCTAGTAAACCAGTCTTTCAGGCTGGACATCCAAGCCACCCTTCTCTTTCCTCTACTCCTCTTTCTAGTAAACCAGTCTTTCAGGCTGGACATCCAAGCCACCCTTCTCTTTCCTCTACTCCTCTTTCTAGTAAACCAGTCTTTCAGGCTGGACATCCAAGCCACCCTTCTCTTTCCTCTACTCCTCTTTCTAGTAAACCAGTCTTTCAGGCTGGACATCCAAGCCACCCTTCTCTTTCCTCACTCCTCTTTCTAGTAAACCAGTCTTTCAGGCTGGACATCCAAGCCACCCTTCTCTTTCCTCTACTCCTCTTTCTAGTCAACCAGTCTTTCAGGCTGGACATCCAAGCCACCCTTCTCTTTCCTCTACTCCTCTTTCTAGTAAACCAGTCTTTCAGGCTGGACATCCAAGCCACCCTTCTCTTTCCTCACTCCTCTTTCTAGTAAACCAGTCTTTCAGGCTGGACATCCAAGCCACCCTTCTCTTTCCTCTACTCCTCTTTCTAGTAAACCAGTCTTTCAGGCTGGACATCCAAGCCACCCTTCTCTGTCCTCTACTCCTCTTTCTAGTAAACCAGTCTTTCAGGCTGGACATCCAAGCCACCCTTCTCTTTCCTCACTCCTCTTTCTAGTAAACCAGTCTTTCAGGCTGGACATCCAAGCCACCCTTCTCTGTCCTCTACTCCTCTTTCTAGTAAACCAGTCTTTCAGGCTGGACATCCAAGCCACCCTTCTCTTTCCTCTACTCCTCTTTCTAGTAAACCAGTCTTTCAGGCTGGACATCCAAGCCACCCTTCTCTTTCCTCTACTCCTCTTTCTAGTAAACCAGTCTTTCAGGCTGGACATCCAAGCCAGCCTTCTCTTTCCTCTACTCCTCTTTCTAGTAAACCAGTCTTTCAGGCTGGACATCCAAGCCACCCTTCTCTTTCCTCTACTCCTCTTTCTAGTAAACCAGTCTTTCAGGCTGGACATCCAAGCCACCCTTCTCTGTCCTCTACTCCTCTTTCTAGTAAACCAGTCTTTCAGGCTGGACATCCAAGCCACCCTTCTCTTTCCTCTACTCCTCTTTCTAGTAAACCAGTCTTTCAGGCTGGACATCCAAGCCACCCTTCTCTTTCCTCTACTCCTCTTTCTAGTAAACCAGTCTTTCAGGCTGGACATCCAAGCCACCCTTCTCTTTCCTCTACTCCTCTTTCTAGTAAACCAGTCTTTCAGGCTGGACATCCAAGCCACCCTTCTCTTTCCTCACTCCTCTTTCTAGTAAACCAGTCTTTCAGGCTGGACATCCAAGCCACCCTTCTCTTTCCTCTACTCCTCTTTCTAGTAAACCAGTCTTTCAGGCTGGACATCCAAGCCACCCTTCTCTTTCCTCTACTCCTCTTTCTAGTAAACCAGTCTTTCAGGCTGGACATCCAAGCCACCCTTCTCTGTCCTCTACTCCTCTTTCTAGTAAACCAGTCTTTCAGGCTGGACATCCAAGCCACCCTTCTCTGTCCTCTACTCCTCTTTCTAGTCAACCAGTCTTTCAGGCTGGACATCCAAGTCACCCTTCTCTTTCCTCACTCCTCTTTCTAGTAAACCAGTCTTTCAGGCTGGACATCCAAGCCACCCTTCTCTTTCCTCACTCCTCTTTCTAGTAAACCAGTCTTTCAGGCTGGACATCCAAGCCACCCTTCTCTGTCCTCTACTCCTCTTTCTAGTAAACCAGTCTTTCAGGCTGGACATCCAAGCCACCCTTCTCTTTCCTCTACTCCTCTTTCTAGTAAACCAGTCTTTCAGGCTGGACATCCAAGCCACCCTTCTCTGTCCTCTACTCCTCTTTCTAGTAAACCAGTCTTTCAGGCTGGACATCCAAGCCACCCTTCTCTTTCCTCTACTCCTCTTTCTAGTAAACCAGTCTTTCAGGCTGGACATCCAAGCCACCCTTCTCTTTCCTCTACTCCTCTTTCTAGTAAACCAGTCTTTCAGGCTGGACATCCAAGCCACCCTTCTCTTTCCTCTACTCCTCTTTCTAGTAAACCAGTCTTTCAGGCTGGACATCCAAGCCACCCTTCTCTTTCCTCACTCCTCTTTCTAGTAAACCAGTCTTTCAGGCTGGACATCCAAGCCACCCTTTCCTTTCCTCTACTCCTATTCCACTCTTTTCCCCCTGTGAACGCTGGGTTTTTGAAGCCATTGTTCTAAAGGTAATCTCCATATGCCCCAGCCAGAGTGCCTTACACTTGAGTTGCTTGATTCTGCAGGCCGTCCCTTCATCTTCTCTGCCTCCATTGACTCCACCTCCAGGACACTGTTGAGCAGCTCGTCGTCGGAGCTGGAGTTCATGGCATAGACGTTGCTGCTGTCCAAGCATCCTTCCTCATCTGAGATGACAATGACGGAGGGCGACTCATCGCAGACCTCTAGCTCTCCAAGACCTGCTTCAAACAGACACATTTCCAAGATGAGAAATGCTTCCCACATTCTGTGGTTAAGGTTTGTAAAGAATTGATAGAAGCAGCAAAGAACATGCGACTGGTACAGGGCTCGTTTAAAATTATTGAATTTCAAAGTCGCCATTCAATATTTTGTTTAAAGATCTTGATCATACTGACCTTGCGATGTATTCTGCTGGATGACTGCTTTGACATTGGATGGATGGGGTTGGTCTTGTGTATTAGCCTGGAATGATTGATTGACTGCACATGGCCTTGGCAACGGTGTACCCATGGTAGATGGTCTCTTGTCCATTACTGATCTTGCTGATACAAAGTCAAAGGGTTGGCTAACTGTGCTACGTAATGCTTCTTGTCTGCTGGTTGAAGACAGTGAGAAAAGAATCAAAAATAGAGTCAACATTTCTAACTGGTCAGTAAATAATATACACAATATCGCAAACTACTCATTCACTTAGATCACCACAATGCAAGTCTACAAAAATGGCTGAACCTTTGAGGAATGACCTGCTAGGATCGAGATGTCGGGCCATCTACATGATTGCGATTTGGTAAGTAATTTTTTAATTGGCAAGACATACCTTGCTTTGACATGATGTATGAAATGTGTAGAATCTACCGATCGCCGATTTCACGAAACTTCAAATGTTGCGTATGCAAAATTTTGTTGCGTAACTTACGCATCATTTTGCTGCCTGTACTAAATAGTGCACAAAAGAGTCATTGTGGCGCAACATTTGTACGTTGCGTAACTTACGCAACTTTTCTTGAAATGGCATGCTGGCATTGTGTAGGGTCAGGCAGGAGTAGGGTTCGTGTACCTTGTTGCTTGGGCAGCTGAAGACCACGGCAAAGAGGAGCATCTATTCAGAGGTGGTTTGGGCACTTGGAAGGCGTCAGCCCTGACAGGCAGAGGCCTGGCTACAGTTGGTGTCCAGGCAAAGGCCTGGCCTGTGCATGGCATGGATGGGGGTGCCTGCTGTAGTCTGCACTGCTGCATATGTGCTGGTGCTGCTGGTGCGGTGGTACATGGAGCTTGCTGTGGTTGATTGTAGCACTGCTGCGTTGTAAGATGAAGCACCTGCTCTGATCTGTGAAGGCTTGGAGCAGGCTCATCTTGCTGTTGTTCTTCACAATCATCATCTGAAAGATTAATCATGAAAGATTACGATAACCAACAAGACTAATTACAAGTTATAAGTTGAGATTTATAGAGCTGTACTGATGAAGGACCCTTTCTGAAATACAGTTTTGTAGCTTTAGCTCCAATTCACAAGCCTCAGCAATTCTGAGGGCCTGACTTTTCAAATCCTAGCCGGACCTTTTAGAAACGTCCTGCAAGGATCAAAGTGTCGAGCCCTTTCAATTTTTGTAATTTGCCTATTAAGTCATTTAGGAAGTTTGTTGGCAAATGACCAGTTTGTAAAATGTTTGTATCACTTATAATACTTTGAAAAAAAGTTGTAAAAATGGCAAAGAAAACTTTGACTGGACCATGACTTGAAACCGAGACCTCAGGTTTAGCGTAACAGCACTCTTTAACTATCTGAGCTATCCAGCCCTTAGACGGTGAAATACTTTAGTCATAGCATCTTGCACTTGGACAAAGTCTACCATCAATCTAGCTACTAAGAAGCACGGTTTGCCTGGCCATGTATGCTGTCTAGGGGCAGTGTTATTGGATGGTTTACTCACTGTTATTATCTGCCACATATTTGTCTACTATTGACTCCTCCAGCTCAGAGTCGGACCAGGACAAGTCCTTCTCGATGTTTGTCCACCGTTCATCAGCCCAAGTTGATAATGGCTCTTCAGTGCCACCTACCTCTGTATGTACAGAGAAATTAGGTTCAGACAAACAGAACAGCAAGTATACAAAATGACCAATAGTGAAAAGTGCTTCCTAACTTTAATGACCAATATTCATAGAGCTCTATAAATAAACTAGAGTGCGCACTCCCCTATCGACGCGCGGTACGCATGTGTGCCGACATGGACGCGCATCCGCCATTACCAAAGAGGTCAACTTCAGCTCGAAGTGCCCGGATGTCAGTAGCAATCGTGCGTATTATGAATGGGGAAAAGTATAGCCAAAAGGTTGTGAATGCGGAAACTAAAATGTTATAGAAATGGTTTTTAGTAATGAAAGGAAAGACCATCAATACCTCAAGGTATTGGCAAATGTTAATGTCCTACTTTCTTTTGTAAAAATTGGGATTAGTTTGTCGTGGTTTGCCCCCATAGAGATCCATGCATTTAACCTCTTTGGTAATGGCGTCGCAGTCCCCATGTCGGCACGCGTTACGTGATGAGTGCGCACTCTAGTTTATTTAAAGAATTCTATGCCAATATTATATTAATTTCAATACTTTAATCTGCATTTGAGAAAGATTTGAGGAAGATTGTGTTGGGACAATAACCATGGCCAGTGTCCTTACATAATTCACTGTGGCAACGGCATGCACATACTTGGTTAGAAAACTAAAACAAAAAAACACAAATAGCAACAACCTGCAACGGGAATTTTAAAGGTCTGGGATAGGCTGACGACCATGTCAGGCGAAAGGCTAAACTATTGCACAGTCAGGGGTGGTTAGAATTTAAAAAATTTAACAATAAATAAAAAAATATCAGATTCTGACACTGGTAGGATTGGAATCTCAGGTCTTCTGTATGTACATGTAAACAAATCCCTGAGGTGGTGACCATCTATATGGATGAACAGCACAGGTAGTCAGAGTGCTTATAATTATGGTCATTGGTTTCATGTCCTGGTTCAGTCAAATTTTCTTTATTTCCACAATTTGTAAAAAAAAAATCAAGTCAGTTTAACTCTCCTTTGTTTAAGAAAAGCAGAAAATAAGGCTTCTGCCAAGAAATCGGCAATGTTGAGAAAGATGTTAAATTTGTTGACCTTCAATCTGTGTGCTTGTGCAATCTGCCTCCTTTACGTCGGTGATGATTGGCACAGGGTCCAAACATCTTGTCTGTTGGTACATATCCAGCATCTCCCAACCCGTAGCTACTGAGGGAGTGAATGGGGTGCTAGGTAGGGGCTTGCTAGCAGTAAGGCTAGCAGTTGAGGACAATGAGGTAGGGGGTGAGGAAGGGGTAGCTTGGATGACAGGTCTGGTGCTTGGAACAAAGGCAAACTTGTTCAGATCCACGCTGTTCTGCTCCTGCGATTGCTGTCAAAATGAAAAAGTAAATTCCCCTTGATGCACAATCATATCATATCTATGATGCAGTGCAGTATCCGCAGCTGTACAGATTGGAACCCACTGCATGGCCTCGACCACCTCATTAGTTGTTCAGTGATTAAGATGTCTGCTCTAGAAAGCAGGAGTCATGGTTGGAATCCTTCCCCAGCTGCCTGTTGTTTTTAGCAGGCACAAATGAAAAGATAATGTTTCTTTAGAAGTAAGAATAAACATCTTTTTTTTTTATTCTCTAGAAGTAGGATAAAGTGATAAACAAAAATGTTGCAAACTGCTTACTGACTAAAATTACCAAAATGCAAATCTTAAAATTGAGTAAGCCTGACGTTTCGATCCTAGAAGGACCCCTCTCAAAGGTTTTCTTTGCCTTTCTCTGCTTTTGAGAAAGGTCCTGCTAGGATTGAAACGTCAGGCCCACTACATTTTGACATTTTAGGATATTTAGATTGTTCACACTTCTTTGATGTTTTAGAGTATTTGTTGGAAGGTCTTCTGGTGTATTTAGGAACTTGAAAGAGAAGGCATCGAATCATTGACCAAGCTTAGGGCATCCAGGTATTGGAACCTCAGGCATCTTTTTTTTTTTTTTTTTAGATTCATTCCTATAATCTTCCTACCTTCATTCGTTTGATTTTAGACACCTGTGGCAGGCCTTGCGTCTTGGAATGCAGATCCTGGAAATACTGGTCTAGCCTGGATAGCCGTGGTGCCTTGGGGGTAGAGGCTAATGGCTTAGCAGGACATCCCGATGGCGCTCGAATGCCTTGCTTGTCTGGTCTGGAGGTTGCTGTTGGTCTACGGATAGCCACGCCAACCTTGCAGCAGTCATGGGCGCATGTCTCCTTGTGGGTGCAGCGATGACTACACGGTATGCGGTCACCACAATCGGATAGCTCACTCTCACTGCTTTTCACATCTACAGAATAAGATTTGCAAATCTAGACTAATGATCTATTGCTTATTCAATGCTTGGTTAATGACTCCTTAAAGTTTGTCCAAAACTACTTTTCATATATTGATTATTTTGGTCACAAGTTTAGAGGGTCGAACTTTTCAATGCTAACAGGATCATACTAAAGGTGATATACAAAACTGTTGCAAACTGCTTACTGACTAAAATTACCAAAATGCAACTCTTACAATTTAGTGGGCCTGACGTTTCGATCCTAGCAGGACCTTTCTCAAAGGCAGAGAAAGGTCCTTTGAGAAAGGTCCTGCTAGGATCGAAAAGTCAGGCCCACTAAATTTTAAGGATCATACTTAAATAAGAGTAATACATATTTCATTTATTAAGATAATCAAATTGTGCATGGAAAGTTATTATGAATACCAATTAATATACCGCATGATGTTTGGAGTGCGCTGGGTTTTTTTTAGGGGGGGGGTGGGGGCAACATAATGAGGTGTATGACATTTTATGCTTGCATACCTTTCTGTCTTGGATAAAGGTACAATGATGATGACACTACAATGATGGTGACTACAATGATACCCAATTGATACCCAATATTAGAGATCGCAAACTGGGCTAGGATTAACCTACCTCTGTCCCTTCCCAGCAGGTATGGGTCTACACCTTGTGTAAATGAAGCCAACTGGGTACATCTTCTCTTCAATCCTTGGCTACTGTCATTGGATTGCTGGACTGGACGGGAGGCCATTGGCTGATAGTAGGCAGACTCTGTGATTGCTGCCGTGGGACGCTTTGGGCCGGAGTAGAATGGAGTGTAGGCATTCTGCACGTCCAGACCAACTGCAAAGGTGAGCAAAGAATTAAAAAAAGCTAAGAGATACACATAATGAGGCATTTCTACTTATTGGCTAGCATGCACACAAGATATTCATCTCAATAGTTTAAGGAGCCTGACATTTCTATCGCAGCCGGACATTTCTCAAGGGCAGAAGTGACTCAACTAATAAACTGTAGTGTAATGTTGAAGTGATATACACAAATGTTGCAAACTGCTTACTGACTAAAATTACCAAAATTCAACATTACAAAATTTAGTGGGCCTGACCTTTATCTGCCTTTGAGAAAGGTCCTGCTAGGATTGAAACGTCAGGCCCACTAAATTTTGTAATATTGAAGTTTAGATTGAAATTCAAGATTCTCGAATAACTTGTAACCACTGATGTCTTGCGTTCAAATCCCAATTCAGTCCAATTTTGTTTTGCGATTGTACTAGATTCTTAGAGAGCCTGATGTTTGGATCCTTTCAGAGTCAGAGGTGCCTTCTAGGTTACCGTAATCTTGGCTGATCAGGTTGATGCTGAGTTCAGCTCCTTTGCTGGCTCTCCTGACATCCACCCGCTTGCACCATGTCCCAGCCCTCAGTAGCTGCATGTCCCTGCACAACAATAACATCAACGGCCTGACTGATACAAACTCACTGAGAAGGAATACAGCTGCACCACACAAATGCCAAATATCTACAATGAATGCTTCATCTACAGGCTTCTGAAAATTGAAGAGCAATATTCACTTGTTTGGTCATCAGGCATCGGGCAAAGCTCTGAGCATTCAGTGCTTATCACGTCGAGCAGGGCAAAACCTCAATGAATTACATTCTCCTTGACGCAAACATCATGTTATATCTATGGTTATTATCATCAAATGTTTGACAAGTTCTGAATTGAAAAACTGCAAGGTTTCAAACCTTCAATCATGACCTTTCTCAATGGAATAACCTTTCAAGAGATTTTAAAAGACTCTTTGCCTTTGAGGAAGGTCTTACAAGTATCAGGCGTTCTCTTCTCATGTTTGGCAGGAGGAGATCGAGGGATGCATGGAGACCCAAGGAGACCATGACGGCATTGACTCTACTCACATGATCCTCTGCTTGAAGGTAATTCTATTGTCTGTATCCCCAATGAGCAGCAAGCAGCCGTGGTTAGACCTGGCCGTCTGCTTCTCTGTCAAAGTCCCCTTGTTGATCAGGCTGACAGTCACTGTCACTTCTGCTGACTGGGGACTGTACCTTGGTACCTTAGGACATGCGTAGAAGAAAAGTTAAGAACACCTTGCGATGACGCCATAGAACCTATGCATGGGAGGGCCGGAGGAACTGTAGGGACATCTGATGAGGGTAATTAAGCATCAAAGAAAACATTGTCAAGAATACCGGTAATGTGTAATGTCACCGACTCACTGCGTACAAATGATCTCTTTGATCTCTATTTGGTTGTGAGAAGAATTGGGGACTGTACCTACATGTAGATACTGTACCTTAGGGTATGAGCAGAGGAATGTGCTCTTTGAAACCTTTCGTGTCTGATAAGGTCTAAGGGACTGTACATACATGTATACCTATGTATCTTTGGGTATCCAGAATAATTTGCAGTGACACCAGGTACATTTTTTGGCCTATTTCATACGGGTCTATGAAAAAGTGACAATATAAAATGCATTTAAAACTGAGATTTTATTCTACACAGAGGTTTGTTTGTCTGCAATTTGTGAGTGCCTGAAGGTCCAATCCTAGCAGGACCTTTCTCAATTGGTTAGCAGTTTGTAACATGAATTAATGTTATTGGCATGAATACATTTGGTTCTAAATGGTATGTATATAACCCCCATGCATCAGCAATGACCATACATACACAGCATCTCTGTTTCGTGCTATATCACATTGATGCTCACTTGTTCAATGGAGACGTCGTATTTGGGCAGGTGACTGACAGCTTCCACAATCTGGTTGCCAAAAGGCGGATGACGATTCAAAATCTGATGAAAAGATATTGATAAAGTCAGTTGAATTTCAATTTTGTCAAGATTTCCTTTCCTTTTCTATGAACATTGCAAAGGCTTGGGGTAATAACATATGGAATATGTTTTTAAGGAAAAAGAGTGGTTTTGAAAAGAACCAGAGGTGCAAAATGAAATTCATGGAAGTACGGGGGTGTAGGCTCACATACCACAGGACACCACAAAAACCACGCTGTGGAATGTCGTGGTGCATGGCCTTTATCCTCCCATAGGAAAAACCATGTGTGGTTAATTGTGGTTTCAATGCCAGTTAGGGTAAGGAGAAAGCCTTGACTATAGTTTTTTTTGTTACAGATTTCGTAAATGTGAAGATGGGACTGAGAATCCTGTAGTTAGTGATCGATAGTTCAGGGGGAATGAGAGAAGTGTGTCCAAGGGTGTTAGGATGGCTTTGGAGTAAAGTAATCCATGAACCATCTGCTTCTTATTCCACCATGCAAAGCCTTCTACCTTACCTCCACCAGACAGTGGCCACAGCTTCACAGTAGTAGGTCACCCCTACTCAATGATCCTATTGAATATATTGAGGTCTCTATAGCCTTGATTATTATTTTGACAACACGCTGCAGTGGCCAATAGTGGACAGACCTACCAGTTCCATTTCCCTGGGGTTGGTGTTCTCCAGTTTACTGAAGTTGATCATGCCAGCATTGACTAAGGCCGTGCCCAGTGCTGGCCCTATCCTATCCAGCTGGCGGGCCACGTATTTGGAGTTCTCCCACAGCCTGGCTTTGAAACACTTGGAGAGGACTGTGGCAGCCAGGAGGACCTGGAAGTCAGTGCGCTGCGTGAGGAACTCCAAGAGACCTGTCGGGAGAAAAATCACAAGTCTTAAAGTCTCTGCTCACTACAGATTCTTAGCAAAGCAGTTTGAAGTGAGTTTGGTCTCATTGGGCACTCTAAGAGGCCTGTCAGGAGAAAATCACAAGCCTTAAAGGTTCACTACAGATTCTTAGCAAAGCAGTTTGAAGTGAGTTTGGTCTCATTGGGCACTCTAAGAGACCTGTCAGGAGAAAATCACAAGCCTTAAAGGTTCACTACAGATTCTTAGCAAAGCAGTTTGAAGTGAGTTTGGTCTCATTGGGCACTCTAAGAGGCCTGTCAGGAGAAAATCACAAGCCTTAAAGGTTCACTACAGATTCTTAGCAAAGCAGTTTGAAGTGAGTTTGGTCTCATTGGGCACTCTAAGAGACCTGTCAGGAGAAAATCACAAGCCTTAAAGGTTCACTACAGATTCTTAGCAAAGCAGTTTGAAGTGAGTTTGGTCTCATTGGGCACTCTAAGAGACCTGTCAGGAGAAAATCACAAGCCTTAAAGGTTCACTACAGATTCTTAGCAAAGCAGTTTGAAGTGAGTTTGGTCTCATTGGGCACTCTAAGAGACCTGTCAGGAGAAAATCACAAGCCTTAAAGGTTCACTACAGATTCTTAGCAAAGCAGTTTGAAGTGAGTTTGGTCTCATTGGGCACTCTAAGAGACCTGTCAGGAGAAAATCACAAGCCTTAAAGGTTCACTACATATTCTTAGCAAAGCAGTTTGAAGTGAGTTTGGTCTCATTGGGCACTCTAAGAGACCTGTCAGGAGAAAATCACAAGCCTTAAAGGTTCACTACAGATTCTTAGCAAAGCAGTTTGAAGTGAGTTTGGTCTCATTGGGCACTCTAAGAGACCTGTCAGGAGAAAATCACAAGCCTTAAAGGTTCACTACAGATTCTTAGCAAAGCAGTTTGAAGTGAGTTTGGTCTCATTGGGCACTCTAAGAGACCTGTCAGGAGAAAAATCACAAGTCTTAAAGTCTCAGTTCACTACAGATTCTTAGCAAAGCAGTTTGAAGGGAGTTTGGTCTCATTGGGCACTCTAAGAGACCTGTCAGGAGAAAATCACAAGCCTTAAAGTCTCAGTTCACTACAGATTCTTAGCAAAGCAGTTTGAAGTGAATTTGGTCTCACTGGGCACTCTAAGAAGAATGCAGGGACAGGTGTACCCCTTAGACATGCATCTAAGGGGTTTTTGAATGTGAAACACTGATCAGAGGCTCGCAAGAAAAAGACAGTGACATTTTTGTTGGTGTCAGTCAAGGAATTTATCAGGATCAGGAAGTTAGGAATGCTAAGGGACAAGCCAGGAGAGGCGTATATCCTTGAAGATAGGGTCTTGCTAATCGCACAAATAAGAACAAGGACTTTGAAATTGGCTTACTGTTTAGGAAAATTGGCTTATTGGATAGTAAAATATGGCGGGAGATGTTGTTTGAGTCTGTTGATGCCTGGGATAAGTAATAAAATGTGATGGTCAGTCTTCCTTATATCTTCATGGAGATGAGGAGGGGAACTTACAGCGTGTTATTCTCTGTCCTGCTCTGAATATCCTGGTGCAGTCTTGGGTGAGGCCAAAGTCTTGAATGGGTAGACATCCCATTGTGGCTTGCATCAAGCTGCAGACAAGAGTGTGTACCATTTGATCAGTAGTCTTCATGCCATCATTGAAATTCATGGCAGATATCTGATCTTGGAAGTGAGCATTTGAGTTCTTATGAGATCCATTGTTTATAAGCTCAACAATTTAGAGGGACTCATGTTGAAAGGGACTCATGTTGAAAGGCTAAATTTATCTATTCATAACTTGATCCATTCCAAAGTGGAAAGTTTATGGTGACATCATTTAACCTAAGCCCCCCTTAGGATAATCCTCCCTAGAGGATAATCTTTCCTGCCTTCCCGCCTCAGCGACCACCGGTACATAAGGAGTTCCACCACCGATCCCAAGACATTCTCCTGATGACGGCCAGAGCATACTGGTCGAAACGTCGAGTTACCCTCAGGTTCTTTTCAGAACCATACCTCTTCCTTTAAGAGACCTGATACATGGTGTTCACCGCAAACCTTCCTATATTGATTCACCCACCATGCAAAGCCTTAAGTCTCATTGACATCATTTAAATCGTGTCTTGTGAGATGGGAGTGTGGCTGTCTGTGAAGAGCCGATGACTTAACATTTCGGACAGTGTGTACACTCTTCACCATTAGGAGATGCACACACTGAATGGAACATGGAGTTACTAGCTCATTTCAGAGCCACGCTCAATCCCACATGAGATGATTTGGTGTCACCTCAAACCTTCCACTTCATACTTCCACCATGTAAACCTTTACACCTTATCGTTCATTTTGATCATGTGGATTGCAGCAAAATACTACAAAGACAAAGAGTGTATCTTTTATTTCCATGATATAGACTGTGTGACCTTTCTCACCCTGAATGTACTTCTTGTTTGTTTTCCTTGGCCGAATAAATAATAATGATAATAATAAAATGCATCTCTGCTTGCATGCCGACAGGAGCCAGTGTAAGTAGGGATGATAGGCATTCTGCTTACCAGTTCACTTTCATGGCAGTAGTCTTGATTTTACCCTTCATGGGGTACCTGATAGTCACTCTATTCTTGTCTGTGTTCAGTGTGTTCAGCACTTTTCTCTCGTTCACTCTCAACTGGATGTCTGCAAACTCTTGGCACTGGCATAGCATGCTTATCTGTCAGTTGGCCAGATAACAAAAAACGCAGTAGCTATTGTTACGGCAGTCATCCGTGTGGTTCCCTCACTTGAAAGTATTTGTCAGCATTGCAGGCTGGTTAAACCAGACTATTCGTTGATAGTCTGGTTTCAAGAGGAAAAACATCCTGACAAATAATGCTAAGTACGTCAGGGAACCACATGGAAGACTGCCGTAAACACAGCCACTGCGTAAAAAAAAAATGTTCAGTAGGATTGGTTTAAAGAATTTACTTTCAAGAAGTTTGGGGTGGGTTTTCATATGCAATTTTTAATTGTGATGTAGAAGTTACTGAGATGTAGGAAATGACAAGAAAGAGGTCAAAGGGATGTTAATAGATTTGCTGTTTTTCAAAACTTTTAGAGGGCCTGATTTTTTTGTATCCTTGCAGGAGCTTTCCCAAAGGCAGAAAGGTTCTACATCAAGAAAGATCCTGCTTGTATCAAAACATTGTGCTTGGGTCACGTAGGTAAGCAGTTTGCAATTTTTGGTAATAATTTATTAAGACTTACTAGTTGTTAATCTTTAAATTTAGTGGGCCTGACGTTTCGATCCTAGCAGGACCTTTCTCAAAGGCAGAGTCAAAAGCAGTTTGCAAATTTTGGTAGTACTTTATTAAGACTTACTAGTTGTGGTAGAAAAATGTCGCAAACTACTTACTGACATCAACAATGAACACAGCAATTCTAAAATGAAATTGAAGGGGTTTGAGGACGTTTCAATCCTAGCAGGGCCTTTGTCAATGAGAGACTGACTTACTAGTTCTTCAAGAGACTCAGTGCCTGATATTTTACTGAAGCGTTTCATGCTGTCAAAGGCAATGCAGTACCTGGCCATCATCCGTCCAGCCTCTGCCAGAAATGCAATAATCAAACAATCATCATCTAGAGATTGCTGGAAATACTGGCTAGATGGTCCAATGGCTATGATTGAGGCATAAGTCAGCTGATCTTGCTGCAATAAGGTACAGGCTGAATGTGGAAATATCCTTCTCATAAGAGCCATAGACATAGAATTACCTCAATGTTTAGATACCATTGTTAGCCTCATGTCCTAATAGATGTAAAAGAGGAATAACTAACTACATTCAAACATTAATTTGGACTTTCGTGAAGATTTTATTATTGGAACTTGTTAAGAAAGATCAATTTGCATCAAGGACTTTGATGAGGATCTTACCCATTGGTTTAAGATCCATAGTCTCAGGATCCATCTTGATAAGCCCAAAGTCAGAGAGTAGATTCAGGTCCCTGATGCACATATCTGAAATGAAATAAAACAAGAAGTAAATACAAAAAGAAAATGTTGCAAACTGCTGACTGACTAAAATGACCTGCAATCTGGCAATACATCAATCTCAAACATTAGAGGGCCCGATCGTGTTTCAATCCTAGCAGGACCTTTTTCTCAAAGGCAAAGCCTTTGAGAAAAAGGTTCTGCTAGGATTGAAACGTCAGGACCTCTAACTTTTGAGATTGAAATCAAACATGAGAAAAAAAAGATCAATGACTGTTTTTCATCTACATAAATGTTTACTAATGATGCTTCTGTTCATTCCCCCACTTCTCTCTTCTGTTCATTCTTTCTGTTCCACCATTCCTCCTCTAAAAGCAAATCACTGTTAATACAACACTTCCACCTATTCTCTTTGTCACTCTCCTGCCAAACATGTCCCTATTGCTCTCCCCCTTCCTATTTGTTCTTAGCGTTCTGCCCATGGTGAGCCCTGGGACCAATCTCATGGAGCTGCTTCAAAACCAAATTTTGCTTCAGCATGAAAAACCTTGCCCATTAAAATCAGGCTGCCAGCTAAAGTTGCGCTTGTATCCTTAGCTAAGCACCCAATGTGTGAGTACAAGTTGAACGTACAATGAGTACCAAATGAAATATAGCTAGCAATCTGGCTACACTCTAGGAGGAACTTCCATGCTTACCAGAGTTTCATGCTTAAGCGGCTCAATGAAATTGGGCCGCCCTGGTAACTGATACTATAACTGATACTGAAAATGACAATAGCCAGATACAGCAGCTACTGTAGCAGTCTCACACGCAAGTAGTAGTAATGAAACACTGAAGCTAAATGCTCCTCATGATGCTGTACTCACCTTGTAGTTTGGTCTCAATCTGCTCTGAGCTTAGACCTGCTGGTATGCCATAGTGTGTGGGATTCTTCATCATACGGATATATAGGAAGGTGGATTTGAGCCACTCCAGTGCCACGGATACATCACTGATGGTGTGCAGTACAATCTCAGCATTCAGGTGCTCTATCAGATGGTTGTGTAGGCTTGGTTGGAATAGGCAGGCAATATGCAGTAAGGATTGATGTGAATCATTGGGCTTCTTAAACCAGTCTCAATTGGAGAGAAAATCACATGCTTGATACCCAGTAGCCGATTTCAAGAAAAGTTGCGTAAGTTACGCAACGTACAAATGTTGCTAAAGTCTTGCGCAGCAATGGCTCTTTTGTGCACTATTTAGAAAAGGCAGCAAAATGTTGCGCAAGTTACGCAACAAAATGTTGCGTACGCAACATTTGAAGTTTCGTGAAATCGGCTACAGGATAAGCTATTGAGCGCAATCGTATCTTACCTCTGTGCCCTAAACAACACCACGTTAGAAACTACTCTTTTTTTTTTAATGAATTAGATTTCTGCCTTTGAGAAAGGTCCTGCTAGGATCGAAACATCAGACCCACTAAATTTTGAGATTTGCATTTTGGTAGTTTTTAGTCAGTAAGCAGTTTGCAAAATTGTTTTATATCACTTTATCGAATTAGATTTCTAGTTGTTTTTTTTGCCATTTGTTCACTTTTTTCGAACGTTCCCAGTCAGTCTTGATTTAATTGATTTGAATTAGATTGAGTGTTAGCTTTGTAAGTGTCTTACCCTTACCTGCTTTCAATATCATCACATCCACTCAGCAAGGCTTCGTATTTACTCTGATGATGAAGGGAGAACATAAAAGGTTCATGATGAAGCCAAGTACAAAGAAGGAGGATTGCATGTGAGAGTGCCAAAGATAGCAGTGCAACCAGTTTCCCTATCCCTTCTTCCTCGATTTCTTCTGTCTTCTGCTTGGAAATCTTTGGGTTTTTTTTCAAGTGCAATTCAGTTGACTGGATCTGAACTGGCCACCACCCACCTTTGTTTCGTGTTTGGTCATGATGACAGCTGTGGCCGAGGTATCAAACTGTGGCCGTCCAGCCCTGCCAATCATCTGCAGCACCTGCGTCTCTGTATACTCACAGAAGACACCCGAGACATAGTGCTGGGTGGACTTGACAATGACTAGATGGGCAGGCAGGTTTACTCCCATAGCCAAAGTGCTGGTTGCAACTGAGAAGGATGCAATTGAAGCAAATCAAGGAAAAACTTACACAACTTTTTAACTTTGAGATATAGGTCGTGCTAGGATCGAAACGTCAGGCCCACTAAATGTTATGATTTGCATTTTGGTTGTTTTAGTCAGTAAGCAGTTTGCAACATTTTTGTATATAACTTTTTAACAAATTTGATAAAAGTTCAAAAACCTTTCCTGTCAGTTTGTTTCTTTATTTGTTTGAATATGAAGTAAATAATAAAAAAAAAATGTTGCAAACTGCTCACTAACTAAAATGACCTGCAATACATAAATCTCAAAAGTTAGAGGGCCTGACGTTTCGATCCTAGCAGGACCTTTCTCAAAGGCAGGACCTTTCTCAAAGGCAAAGGCTTTGCTGGCAAATGCTTGGCCTTTGAGAATGGTCCTGCTAGGATTTGAAACGTCAGGCCCTGGAAAATTTGAGATTTATTTGTTTGACTTTAATTGAACTAGCTGCATCCGCTTTGGACCCAGAATGTTGTTGCCAGGTTTACAGCAATGGGTTGTTTGCATCTGAATGAGACGTAATTGACTTACAAAGGACAGGAAGGTCTCCATTGATGAACATCTCCTCAATGTACTTTCTGTCCTGTGCATCTAAGCCGGCATGGTGGAAGCCCACTCCATTCAGCAGCAACTCTGCCAAGCAAAAAACAACCAAATCGTGATCAGACAAAGATTCTGTAAGGATCAAATGATTGAGCAGGGTTAGGGTTAGGGTTTGGTTGAAGGACATGGAGTACTAATTAAGGGTATACCCTCATAGTATTGGGTGAGGATCAGGGTAGCACCACTGATCATAGATTTGGAGGGTATCTGACCTCTGAGTTTGGTGTCTCTAATCATACTGGTAGTCTTCTGCAGACGTTGTCTGTGGGAACCTCCCATGATGAATCTGGCTTCCTTGACCAGAGTGCTAGCGGCTTGCTGGACACCTTTCCTCGTGGCACAGAACTGAGAACACACAAGAAAGATGCTTTTATACAGTGGCCGAGAAAGGTATAGAGGGTGCTAGTATAGGACTAGTCCAAATCCGGGGATAAGCTAGTCACCCCCTTAAAACCAATCTATGATTTAAAACAAATATATGATTTGTCTGGAGCTTGTGGCTGTAAATGACAAAAACAATGATGAAAAGGACAATGAAAATGATGACAATAACTTGACAATTTAACAGTGGCAAATTTTGTAATAATGACAGTGACATTGAGAAAGTAGCAATGACAGACCACTGACAGTGGCAGTATAACAGTAACAATGGCAAAGTAATGACAATGACAATGACAATGACAAAACCAACCACTAGTGTTGGCTTCTGGTCTGAGTAGGTGTGGATGACTCCACTGAGTCTGTAGTTGAGTGACAGATCAAAGCGGAACTCAGACTGGCGTTTGGAGCAGGGATAGGATAGCACCACCTTCCTCAGTTGCACTGGCCTATGGCTCTCATCAAGTCTAAAGAATAACATGAACACATGACAGAGAAATCATTGTAACACATTGCATATGGCAGAGTATATAAGCATGCATATTATGTACCGGTATACAAGAATACTTCATATTTGTATAATTTCATGAGACTTTTTTATTTCCCTTAGTCTGCTGAGATTTACAGTG
Organism: Luidia sarsii; assembly: GCA_949987565.1. Classification (NCBI taxonomy): domain Eukaryota; kingdom Metazoa; phylum Echinodermata; class Asteroidea; order Paxillosida; family Luidiidae; genus Luidia; species Luidia sarsii. Next base: position 2,379,198 of record OX465105.1, on the reverse strand, counting down.
TAATCCTTAAACTGTCCTTCATGTTTATTAATGGATTGTTTTAGAAGACAGTAGCTAGGTGATAGTAAGTGACCCAATTACTGCACATGGAATGCCTGTCCATTTGATTATGTCTGTAACTTGCTAAACACACAGTCTTACTTGTGATACACTGCTTGCTTGCCACCTGTTTCCAGCCATGCAGCCACCTACAAAACAAGTGGTTGAATTAATCATGCAGTACATGAACTCTGAAATGAAGAAATAACATTTTTTGCATGCAGTTTCAGAAGTCAGCTTTAGAAGAGCTGCAGTTACAAGATTTCATGGGAAGGTTGTCAAAATGCTGCCATTCAAGTTTTGGATTTTGAAGTAGCAGCTGAATACATTGCCATAGTCATACCGGTAGGTGTAGCTAGCTAAGCCATAGCTATACTATAGCCATAAGTAGCTGAAGCAGTAGTAATAACCATAGCCATAGGTAGCTGAAGCAGTAGTAATAACCATAGCCATAAGTAGCTGAAGCAGTAGTAATAACCATAGCCATAAGTAGCTGAAGCAGTAGTAATAACCATAGCCATAAGTAGCTGAAGCAGTAGTAATAACCATAGCCATAAGTAGCTGAAGCAGTAGTAATAACCATAGCCATAAGTAGCTGAAGCAGTAGTAATAACCATAGCCATAAGTAGCTGAAGCAGTAGTAATAACCATAGCCATAAGTAGCTGAAGTAGTAATAACCATAGCCATAACTAGCTGAAGTAGTAATAACCATAGCCATAAGTAGCTGAAGTAGTAGTAATAACCATAGCCATAAGTAGCTGAAGTAGTGATAATCATAGCTATAAGTAGCTGAAGTAGTAATAACCATAGCCATAAGTAGCTGAAGTAGTAGTAATAACCATAGCCATAAGTAGCTGAAGTAGTGATAATCATAGCCATAAGTAGCTGAAGTAGTAATAACCATAGCCATAAGTAGCTGAAGTAGTAGTAATAACCATAGCCATAAGTAGCTGAAGTAGTGATAATCATAGCCATAACTGTAGCTGAAGTAGTAATAACCATAGCCATAAGTAGCTGAAGTAGTGATAATCATAGCCATAAGTAGCTGAAGTAGTAATAACCATAGCCATAACTAGCTGAAGTAGTGATAATCATAGCCATAAGTAGCTGAAGTAGTAATAACCATAGCCATAACTGTAGCTTTGGCCATAGCCATGGATTTAGTGGCTTACATCTTCTATGTTGGGAATGGTTGCTGAGACAGCCAGGAATCGGAAGCCTTGATGCTTGGCATCTCCAGTGCTCTCATTGTTGATAGAGGAAGAGGCTTCTCTGGTCAAGGCTGCCTGCACTGTCTTCATCCTAGAGATGACCGCCTCTACCGTAGCCCCTCGCTGCTCCTCCCCCAGAGAATGCACCTAAGATGGAAGAGAAGACATAGATGGATAGTCTTTGGCTATGGTAATGCATCCTTTACATCTAGTATGTACTCTTCGTAAGAAAATTCAACCACTTTCATGCATGTGATATTACAAAACTAGTATAACAAATGTTGCATACTGCAGGCTTAAATATTCAGAGGGTCAGACATTTTGATCCGAGCCTTTGAGAACGATGCTGCCAGGATCTTAATGTACATGTATAGGCCCTCCCAATGATTAAGAACTTTTCTTAGTGGTCGAGGTTTTTTTTTTCATTTAGCAGAGTTGTCAGCGTTTGTCTTGAAGCTGTTCCTCACCTCATCTATTAGAAAAAGTTTCACCAACTGAACTAGGGACTTATTGTCTCTCCACTTCCGAGTCATGCTGTCCCATTTTTCCTGAAACAAGAATGAAACAGAAATGAGAAACCGTTTTCCACCTGGGAAGAGGCTTGACCCTTTTAGGAAATCCCTGACCTAAGGGTTTGAAAGTTCAAAGGGAAGACCACAAAGTTTGGCTTACAATCTTGGGCTGGTCAAACTTTTTTTTCCATCTGTACAAAAAACACCACCTTTTGTTCTATTCAAAAGTAGATGATAGCCCTAATTACAGCAGTAGTGTTTCATTTGAAGTCTACGCAAAGACTAGAAGGGTGAATTCAAAGCTAGAAACGAAGAGTTGAGAAGAATTAACTTCAATTCTTTCACCATCATAACAAGGGATCTATCAAACTTATTAATATACAAAATTTCATGTGAACATGAAATTTGATTGTTTTTCATACTTACAGGTGTTGTCATGACTATATTGACCTCTTGCAGTTGGAAGTAGTCATCTACTTCTGTGTCGCCTGTCAATTCTTGGCATTTCAACCCCAGAGGGCCAAATTTGTCCTTCCAGTCCTGACAACGCTGGCTGCATAGAGCCTTGATTGGTGCCACTGCATGGTAAGAAAACAATGGCTGCAATATCTTTCAGGAAGTATGACGTCTTCTGCTAAGAATACATGAAAGCAAACAATATCCCTTGTACCCATATTTCATTTATTTTAAAGATCACACAGACTTTTGAACAAATTTGAAAAAAATAGCAGAGATACCAGTAATTAATGGTTAAATGCTTCTGACTGGCACCCTCATCCGGATCATATCCAAATTTATTGTTTAAGGGTAGAACTCAGATGACCTTGATAAAGGCTTGTGATTGTGAATGGCCAAACTGTAAAACAAAGGTAACAGTTCCATAACAGCACCTGGCCACAAATGTGAGTGGAGGCTGTGGAAGTCCCTCAACAGACTACGCACAGAAATGGGTCGTAGCAAAGCCAACCTGAGCAAGTGGGGGCTATGCTGATGTGGCCAATCCAACCTGTGAATGCGGTGTTTCAGAGCAGACAATGCAACATCTACTGAGATGTCCCACTCCTGGAGGACGAGTGCTGCCTAGAAGATCTGGCAAGTGCGAATAGGAAGGCCCCCAGCTGCGCAAGAGCCTGGCCCAACATTGGAACCAAATCAGAGATGATAGAGACGAAAGAAAGAAGAACAGCAATCATTATGATATTACTGATGATGTTACTTATAAATGTTACTTACTGTATACTATCTTGGGCTGGACAGCATTGGCACCCATGGCTATTAGTAGATGGACTATGGCAAGCTCAAAGATGACCGTCTTGCCTGATCCAGTAGGGGCACAGATTACAAGGTGGTTCTCAGAATATAGGACCTTATATACACAGAAAATAAGGAAATAGTTGAAATAAAAACCAATGGTAATGCAAAGTGATGATATATAATATTAGACTGGATGAAGATGTGTTTTTTGAGTGCTTTAATAGAGCCAATATAAGAGCTTCATGTATGTGTTGGAAGATCTTTCCATAATGTAGGAGGTAGGTGCACAATACATTTGCACAAGAACGTCAGCTCCAGGACTTCACTGCAAGGAATAGGTTGCTGTCAAACTGGACAGGGTTTAAACCAGAAAGACCACTGGCTTAACATACTCTCACTATTTAGAATATTAAATGACAAAAGGAAAGCATTTCACTTTTGATTTCCTTCCTAGGCTTAACTTGCACCAGCTAGATCCTGTTGAATATGACAGTGAACTGCAGATACTTACATCATCAAGTACTTTGGACTGCATGATATTGAAGTAGGGGAAAGGGAAGGTGCACCGGTATCTCCCAGCTGGGTGAGATAGTCAAGTAAATAGTCAAGTAGATCAAGGTGGTATTCTGACATAGAATTATATGAATTTGAACCTGTGGCTGATTGACCAGCACTCTACCAGCTGAGGTATTAAGCCCTTGGGCAACAACTATCTATCATTTGATGGATGGAATTAGTCAGAAGCATTGATTATATCTTCAGGGATTAGAGCCAAACAGCAATTAGTTGGATAGAGCAATTTGGGCTTCACACAAAATGGGTACATCTTTTTATTTGAATTGATTGTCAAAGCTAGGCACCTAATTTAGAGAATTTCTGAGAATTTTGTTGCAAGTCTTGCTTTATATTGTGCAGCAAAGATTACAAAGGATACGGATTTCATTGACTGAGCGTAACTTGTTACCGCCACGAGTAGTTCCTCCGGGTGTTGTGAATTCTAGCATGGCAAAATAAAAGAAGATAAATGCCAAGAATTATAATGATGGAAATTAAGAAAGGAAGAAAGTGAATGACTGCATCTATTGGTATGGATACCAATAAGCATAACGTACTTGAGACATTCCAATGTTGTACATAACAAAGAATTGTGCACTGAGTTTGAACCGAGTGCTTGAAAAATGTAGATTGCCTGAAGGTCGGCTGATTACAGGACCTTTACACAGGCAGAATGCGCTTCAATCCTGATGGGACATTTCTCAAAGGCAGAATGCTTTTGAGGAAATTGTTTTACTAGGATCAAATTGCTCTGTGCCTTTTGAGATTTTTGTGAAGAGTGTGTTGCGACTAATGAACAAATCGTGACAGTTCATTAGCTACCAGGTACATCCAGGGCACTGTATGGTGTTTCTCCATCCACAGGGAGCTCATTGGTGCTCAGCCGTCCATGGTCTCCTTGTCTGGGCTTGCTTCTCATCTGACAAGACGCATCCTCGGTAATTCTCACTCGCTTTGGAGTGAAAGACGGAATGAACCTAGGACCATGGCTGGAATAAAATGTCAAAATGTCAATGTCAAACATGCATTTCATCTGAATTGTTAACATATTTATCTGATGACTTTGAGAAAAACAAAAGTATGCAAACTGCTTGCTTTGCATTGACCTTTTGTTTTACTTTATCAAGTAAAATTAAAATAGGCAACTGCTTACTGCAAAATGGAAATCTGAAATATCTACGGGGTCTGACATTTTTATCATAGCAAGACCTTGCTCAAAGGTTGAGAAAGGCCCTGCTAGGATAAAAATAAATACAATATTTTAATAAGAAAAATAGATTTTAGCAACCAATAATTTATGTTACCGTGTTGGCTGAGAGCTTGGAATAACATCACTATCCTCCATAGAAGTATTCTGACCGGACTGTAGATGTTGGCTACGTGGAAGGCTTTGCAGACTGCTGTAAAACAGGTCCTCATTCTCGTCATCGTAGAATGGGGACGGCTTTGGCTTAGGAAAACCAAAGTGACCAATATCACCAAAGAACCCATGCCCCGAAGCCTGCGATCCAAACACAGTGTCTGCCACCGGATCTGGGAGATCAGCATGCCTGCTTGGTCCTTTTAAGATCCCTTGAGGAGCTGAAGGGACTATTTGAATGAAAATTTGTATGCAAAAGAAATTATAAGAAGTAAATAAAAAACTGTTGCAAACTGCTCACTGACTAAAATGAACTGCAATAATTTATATCAATCTCAAAAGGTAGAGGGCCTGACGTTTCAATCCTAGCAGGATCTTTCTCAAAAGCAAATTATAAAGTAAGAATATCAAAGGTAATTTCAAGGTCTACTTGAATCTAGACTATACAGACTTTACAGACTGTGAGTTGAACCAGAGACATACCATCGTGGTCACTGTAGTGTTAAGACTCTTCAGTTCTGGTAAATGTACTTACTTTTGAAATTGCTATCTCGTATCAGCTGGGAGGCTGAGATTTCATTGTCATCGTCTTCGCAATCATCAAAGTGACAGTTGAAAATGCCATTGAGTGTTGATGGTGGAACTGGTACAGTACTGGATGAATGCTTAATGAAGGGTCTCCTGGTGATTCATAAAAAATCATAATTTTTTGTGGACATGAAACACATTCATTGTCATTACTTTAGACTAATTAATAATTTAGTCACTACTCCATAATTAACAATACATAACCTTGGCCTAGTAAGTAGTATTTTGTACAGTACTTACTTAATAATTAATAGTATAATACTAGAGTACTGATTTACTAACCTACTTTGCCTCTAGTACAAGTAACTTGGAAGTTTGGACTCTTACAATCGCATACAAAACATTTTTTAAAGGGCGAATGTAATGTAACTTAATGTGATGTAATCACAAATTCAATTGTAAGGGTCCAAGTTACTCGGACTACTTTGCCTCGGTATTCGGAATATTATATTAATTGAGACTGAAAAGATATCTCATTTATCTTCAATTTTTGGATAACAATTAATAGAGGTTGTGCGAGTCATTGTATCAATATCAATCACTAATGGCTATAATGCATATTTTTGGGTGAGCAGAATGATTCAATTTACTTACACGGTCGCCCGATTGCTTGGCCCTTTGTTGTTGCTGAACATCTTGTCATTTTCATGCAGCTCAATTCTTGAATTGTCGGTGGATTTCTCACATTATGAAGACACTACCAAACGAATTTCAATCCCATGAGTGTACAGAGCCAGAAATTCGACTCCCTGTAAGCTCTCACTCACTAGAACTTGACCGATTTGAGCCAACTTCTGAATTCGGGACCACGAATAAATCACAATCGTTGTTCATAATAAACTCCACACTTGTTATGATTGTGCAACTATCATTGGACAGAAGTTTTATCTAAGCCGTTCGGCCATTGGCCAATAACTGACGTCCTCTCTGGGATCATAATTATTATCCAATCAAAAGACTCGTGAGTCGCACGGCTCTTCTTTAGTTAAGAGCAGACGATATTGACTGAAACAATAATAAATGAAGATTACAGTCGATCAGTGACAAATTTATAACTGTAATGAGGAATATTATTCAAGATTAAAATAATTGATAAAAATAGTAACATTTCTCTGTCAATATCCTCCTATTTATACAAGATCTAGATTTTTTATTCGATAGAAATTGGAATTATAAGGGCTTAGTCTGGTTGACGAACTTTGCACATTCATTTTTCACTCATTGTGAGTCTGGATTCGGACCGTATTATTCACAAGCGCCAGTATAATTTATTAAAATGAAATCCGCACGTTAATTATAAAGAGCGCCCTCTATACGGGTCTCCCTGACACACATGTTGTGGTCACGTGGGCCTGCCCTGTACGGAATTCGACTGGCAAGCTCGCAAAAACTGTGAAGTTCGCCAACACATAATTGTCCAAATTCAACGAGTCAGTCCGTGAACTCACTTTCCACTCAGTAATTCGAATCTGTATTCCTCTCAGGCAAGATGTCAGCCCGTTTTCGGTATTGTCTGCGCGTCGGTAAGATGGTTTTGTGTGGGGTGACGTCGGGTGTTGCTGCAGCGGCTGTAGTGTACAAAACAAGCGAGGGAAGGGACGAGATATTCCCCACTGCTTTAGCATCGTGGACGACCAACTACACTCCGAGCACTAGATGGGAAGCCAATTGGGATAGGTATGCACATCTCAATTAAACCACCAATTAATTACAACATTACGTATTTTCTAGCTTAGCATTAAGCAAAACTTAACTAAACATCCTGACTAGTAATAGTGTTAAGTACGTCAGGGAAACACATGGACGACTGCAGTGCAGTAAACATAGCCACTGTGTTAACTAACTTAAGTTAACGCAGTGGCTGTTGTTACGGCAGTCGTCCGTATGGCTCCCTGACTTCACAGTATTTGTCAGGATGTTTAGCTCTTGGAACCAGACTATCAGTATCAGCTAATAGACTGGTTCAACCAGCCTGCAATGCTGACGAAATACAATCAAGTCAAGGAACCACACGGACGACTGCCGTAACAACAGCCACTGCGTAAAGTTAAGCCTGAGGTAACTCGTCAAGTCCCAGTCCTGCAGGCTGCAAGCATGGATCAATGCGTGCGCCGAGTTTGCCGTCCAGTCACCAAGGCAATCTCCACTCCAATACATTTTGTTGCTCAGTTACTGGTATCTAGACGGAAATTCTGTGTGAGTTTCATTTTTGAACTCAATCTGGTTTTTGAGAAAAAAATTCACAAACTTACGTGCTTCGCCAATCGCCATAGACTAGTTGTGCGATAAAAACACGGCCAGTTTGTCGTCTATATCTATGATGCTTTGTGAACGTCGAGAAGGTTTATATATTGTTCCCCCCTGAAACTCTTTCATTTGTTTGTTTGGTTTTTGTAATCAAATTCCAGGAGGGAGCCGGAGAATTTGTTGGCCCCCAATAAGACGGAGATGGACGGCGCCGAATACAGCGCTAAGATGCAGAAACTGAAACCCACCGCCACACGCCACCTGCTTCTGATCAGACATGGCCATTACGTACTGGAGGGAGAGACGGATGTGAAGAGGATCCTCACCATACGAGGTAGAGGGAGGGGGGGGGGGGCTGTCAATCTCATACCAGCTCGGGCTCCAAAGTGCTGTCTAGGTTGAGAAGCTTTTTTCAGGAAGGTCTTAACTCTTTGTCCAGAATATCATGACTGGATGCAGATGCGAGCCTGAGACCGCTGGTGTAATGTTCCAGAGCTTGTCCGTTAACCACTTCGCGCCGGGGGGGTTTTCAGCGCCGATGACCGCCATACGGGGGTTTGTGAACAATGCATCATTTTCAAATCTCGCTAAAACAATCGGAACTCCCTCGATCCTCCACAGTAAAAGTCCCACAATTGCACAATTACTGCTGCTAATCTTGCAATTCATGTGGCAACTTGCGTCAAAAAGGGTCATTGTACTGATTCGTATTGCTTTGTTCTAAGCCGAAAAGAGTCTGTTTAGAATGTGGACAATATTGGTGCCCGGATTCGGAGGGCCCCGTCGCATAGTCAAGCCAAAGGAGCTCCGGATTCGGAGGTCCCGGCATTAAGTGGTTAAGCCAGAGGTCTGCGGTTCAAATCCTGGTCCAGTCAAACGTTCTTAATTATTTTAATGAATGGTTGAAGCTTTCCTAGTCATTTGATTATATTATTCATACATTTCGGTTCACTCCAAACAGTCCACTTTTATACCCCAACATGTTTTAGACCTTTATTGCATCCGACAAAGTTGTTGTTGCTATGAAAGCTTCCCAACTGGTCAGTCTTGAAGTCTTATCCAAAAGTTTTTTGTTGTTGTTGCTTAGACTATCCCCCAGAATGTCTAATATCCCTAAATCTAGTGGGCCTGACGTTTCGATCCTAGCGGGACCTTTCTCAAAGAGAAGTGGAGAAGTGGTTAAGCCACTTTTCTCAAAGAGAAAGGTCCCGCTAGGATCGAAACGTCAGGCCCACTAAATTTTGAGATTTGCTTTTTGGTAGAAGTCCAGCAGATTACACTAAGAATGCTGCGCAGCACCAACATTTTTGTATATCCCTAAATCATGTTTGATGTGTCTTTACCTTCATAAACATTTTCTTCTTTTTTTTGTGGTTCTTTTCTAAAGGCAGGGAGCAGGCCAATCTGACCGGGCAGAGACTGAAGGATCTGAGCTACCCCTACACCGTCATGATCAATTCCAGTATGAGCAGAGCCAAGGAGACGGCAGACGTCATTGCTGAGAGTCTTCCACTGGTGCCTCGTCTGGAGTGTGACATGCTGAGGGAAGGGGCTCCCATCCCACCTGAGCCACCTGCCGGCCACTGGAAGCCTGAGTTGAGGGTAAAGAACTGAGGAGCCTTTTATTAGCAAAACCTGTCCTCATTAGACTCAATTACACAATTAGACTCAATTACACAATTAGACTCAATTACACAATTAGACTCAATTACACAATTAGACTCAATTACACAATTAGACTCAATTACACAATTAGACTCAATTATACAATTAGACTCAATTACACAATTAGACTCAATTACACAATTAGACTCAATTACACAATTAGACTCAATTACACAATTAGACTCAATTATACAATTAGACTCAATTACACAATTAGACTCAATTACACAATTAGACTCAATTACACAATTAGACTCAATTACACAATTAGACTCAATTACACAATTAGACTCAATTACACAATTAGACTCAATTACACCAAGGCCATCGAAATGTTACAATCTGATCCCATCTCATCTGTGTCTAAGTCTGCTGATTCCACCATGTAAACCTTCAGATCTTATCTTAAGTCGTCGCAGGAGTGATGGACAAGGAACTTGGTTTCACACTTGCCAAATCTCAAAAGATTGAGTGGGGAGGGCTGAAATTTCAGAAAAAAAGGTACCAGACCACAGGTCTAGTAACTGAGGACTCTTACTGGACCTGAACTACTTTTACAAGACCTGTGCCATAAATAAGGGGGAAAAACAATGTTTACACGCAATGAAAGGAATGCTTCACGGTGCAAGAAAAAAACACTAGACAGCCCGTCCAGTGCAGTCACACTCGGCACTAGACCGATGCTGAAATCACTAGACTCGGTCCACAGTCTAGTGGACATTTGGAGCCCCGAGTGGGTATGACTTTTTGATCCTGGCAGCTTTCTCAAATTCTTCCCGTGAGAAAGTTCCTGCTAGCATAATCAATGCCTGTAGGTTGCCTGTACACATGCCTCCTAGTGTGGTAAGACCTATAGAAGTGTTATTAAAATTGTCCATTCACTGTACAATGAGCTCAATCTGGACTGTGTACTGTTCATGTGACCTCGACCAAAACATTGGTCGAGGTCAAAGAATAGCATCCATACGTTGTCTGATCCAACATATACATGAAATAGCACACCTGTGAAAATTTCAGCTCAATAAGCCAACCGAGTCTCGAGAAAATCGTGAAAACCGCTTCATTTGTTTCGCGAAAATGCAGCATTCAACGCCGTACTGTTCTGAAAAATAGTTTAGATCTCGGTGAAACGTAAACGATAAATCTTACTCCATTTCTCCCAAATACAACATTTGAGGCAGAAATATTTCAGTGCGAGGTTTCTACTAAAACCATCTTCAAACTGTATAGGTTTCATGTCAATCTGTGGACATTTCTGTTTTTCGATCGGACCAATGTTGTGCGGGGCCTTTAACTTGCAGGTGATGTTGACAAATCGTAGCCCAACCTGAACAATCGTTTTCTCCTCCCTCTCACCCTTGCCCTCTTCAGCAGTTCTACGAGGACGGAGCTCGGATTGAGGCAGCCTTCCGCAAGTATTTCCACCGGGCAGAGCCTGACCAGGACAAGGACAGCTATGAGATCATCGTCTGCCATGCCAACGTCATCAGATACTTTGTGTGTCGGTGAGTACATCGGAACATCCTTTTTGTAGACGTCAAGTGACTAGATACTTTCAAGTAAGGACTTGGCTGGACTTATTGGCCGCAATTTACACAAGGCTTTTGAAACCGATGTTGTGACAATAATGATATTGATATGGAGATATATAGTAGTTAATGGTTTAATGAACTGACTGGTGCCCCCACCCCACCAAGGCAAAGACTAGTTGACTATTTGGGAAGGCTACCATCTAAGGGCTGGATAAGGACACTGATATGCCAATCCATACCTCTCAGGTTCAAGTCCCTGTCCAGTCAAAATATTCTTTTTAAATTTTCAAAATATTAGATATTTAGGAGATATGATTATGACTTCCATTTTGGAGGATTGCTGCATAGGAAGATAAGGCACCATCACAGTAATGAGCTTGTGTATGAGGTCAGAAATCCTAGCAGAACCTCTTGCGAGGACTTAGAGCGCAGGCTAAGCTACATCGATATATCGATAATTTCGATAATATCGATATTTCGATAATATCGATATATCGATATTATCGATATTATCGATATATCGATATATCTTATCGATATATATTATCAATATCACGTCGATATCGCGTCGATATGCATTTTTTTATTAAAATGATATGTCAGATTTGTTGATATATCAACATTTTCGATATCCAGGAATTATAACGATAATAAAATTGATATAAACATCGATAAAAAGTTTACTTGTGGTGTTCTGGGTTTCTTTGACGACCACAAGTCCTAAGCAACGTTGTTTAAACATTTTGCAGTCGTTACAACATTCCATAGTATGTGTTCTGGGACCATTCATTTGCGATACCTACAGCGAGATCGCTGTATTACAACGTATGCAATTATGCATGTTGTAGACTGGTTCCCTCTCACACGACTGTAATCTATACTACATGAAAAGGGAACCAACCACCCTGAAATTCACCTCATGGTCTGTGCTCATACTGCTGCGTATTCAAGCGCAGTACACATGCTTTGGCCTTTTGCATGCACCATCTGCACTGGGGATAGTGCGTGACTTTCACCTTAGTGGGTTGGTTTCGTGACGGAACAAAATGTGTGTATTTTGTAAAAAAAAAAAAAAATAGTAAGAGGTCGAACGTTTTTAATTGGTTCTATCTCCAGTATTTATATTTTTTTCTCAAAAAGAAAGACTAATTTTTCTTGCGTCGTCCATTCCAAATTCGATCCGTAAAAATGCCTCCGGACATGGTCACATTCTAGGCATGCACAGTCCGGTTAGGTCACATTTCAGGGATGCGCAGTTCGGCCCGCAAAAAAAAAAAAATTGAATTGCGATCCACTTTACGAAAAAAAAATTGCCGCGTGTGGACGTGTGGAAACAAAATACATTCTTAAAAATAATTCTTAAATCTGGATGACGCGATCCACTTTCCAATGATTTTCCTTGCGGCAAGTTCTGGAACGCACCAAATTGATAACCATGACAAGAAAGGTAACCCTATTCAATAAGGTAAAGAATCAAGCATAGGAAAAGGTACTGTTTAAGACTTGATACGTCCCCGCAAGGTGGGAACCATGCGTTGGATATGCAATTTGTGACCCAAAAAAAAAGGCCACGATGTTCTGGAACTGGTTGGCATTTTTTTAACCTTTGTTCCCTGCATGCTATGAGATTACTTAGTTACAACAAAATTATGCAAGAAAAATTGATGTATCGATAATATTGATATTTGAAAAACCTATTGACGGTGCTTAGCTCAGGCCCTCTAACTGATTTAAAGGGGAATGAAAGCCAAAGAAAAATGTTGGCTTATCTGATTGGGTGTTAAAAACAACCTACAATTACCTATGTGTGGGAGTTTTCCGTTGTGATGTCATACCCCCCGCCCCCAGTGACTGGCATCCCATTCAAAAAGATTTTTCCTTTTTTCTTCATGAAACTCGTAGGTGAGTAGCACATAGGTAATCGTAGGTTGTTTGTAACACCCAATCAGATAAGCCAACATTTTTCTCGGGGTTTAGTCCCCTTTAAGATCCCGTTAGATTACGTACTCATTCAAGAATGTAATTGATGAATTGCTTCGTGTCCTCTGTCGACTCTAGAGCCATGCAGTTTTCTCCTGAGGCCTGGCTTCGAATGAGTCTGAATCATGGAAGCATAACCTGGCTAACCATCCGACCCAGCGGACGAGTGTCACTACGGCAACTAGGAGACAGCGGTCACATGCCTCCCTGCAAACTCAGTTCCACATAGTGGCCGCCACCGCGCCCTTGAATTCTTGGGCTGTCTGTGAAGTAGCGCCAATTGAAATCAGATTTCTGTTCTTCCTTGAAAGTATTCAATTGATTGATGTATGGTTTGGTCTTGCTCCTGGTACTGTATGGGAAACCCTTCCAGTTACCTTGCATTCTGATACATGCTGACTTTACTCTGGCAGATTGTTTCAATTCTTTGGCATGCAATTGGCATATAACATTGTAAGTGTGGGTTCATATGAAACTCAGTAATGGGTTGGTCCTACCGTACAAGTAGTGAATGCTATGCATTGCTGTTTAGAAAAGAAATACCCCACTGAATCAGATACAACTTGGGCAAAGCACTTAGCATACTCACCATACTGTTTCATTTAATAATATTATAGCCCAAGTATTACTGATTTATTATTAACTTATATTATTGACTATACAGTTATTGCATTGACCGGTTGATAATCAGTCGATAATAATGATAGAGAATGGCTATTTAGCCATTTTTGAAAATTGTTGCAAATATTATGGGTTTGTATGGTTTTATAATAAAAAAACAATGGCAATTGCTTATTCATGAATTAATTATTTGGGTTAAGCTACCCTACTAAATCTTGTCATGCCTACTGGGAAATGAGGTCACAACCAACTGCCTGTACTTCCCTCCCCTGGTTGCATGCTGGGGGAATTTGAAGTGATTAATCCTCACCAAAAGGTGAAAAAGCATTATGTGCGAGGAACAGGAATCTTTGAGAAAGTGGCAGCATTCTATTTCACCAAACTCATCGTAACTTACGATCAGTCGCAAGACGGTGAGCGATGCACAGACAATCTAAATCCTATCACAACTTAGGATGTGCCATTCATTGTAAATTGAATTACGATACAACGTAAGACTCCCCAGGTAGGATAAGAATGTCAAACCCTCTAAAATGTTGGCATGTGTATATTTTGGTTAATTGTAGTTGGTAAACATTGTTTCATATTATTTTGAAGTAAGAAGGAATAATCATTGATTTCCTTTTTGTTTGGGTTATGCCTTGCATGGCTCCTATAAAATGCATCCCACACAATTTTGTATCTTTTACTTCCCATTAAATTTGAATTATTGTGTTCGTAGCTTGTATGGAATGACCCTAAACCTTTCATGTATCGTCAGTAGCTATTCTCCTGAATCTTCCAAACAATTAAAATGTAGAACCCTACCTAGATGTATACAATGGGTTATAAAAATGAGAGCCCTCTATGTTGGGCTGCTGGTAAAGATTCTTAATTTCTGTTTCAATGTTTTCAGAGATCTGGCTACCAGACTAGTCCTAAGGATTCGTCTGGTGTCTTGACTTCTCATGTACAAATTAAACTGACTGCATGTACACAGTGTAACTGATTTAGTCTCCAAGTCATTGACTCCAATAGGTCTCATGCACAGCATTGAGAACATTCTGAGGTAAGGTCTCAAATTTTTATTTTTTAAGTTCCTTTTGTGGGCCTGTTTTGTTGATCAAAGTGTGCCAGAATGTAGGCATATTAGTTAAAAAGATGTGTTTTTTCTGTGGAACCTTTCACCCCAACAGAGATGATTATTTGTAAAGGTTTCCACCTAAGGGTCAGATAGCTCAGGTAGGAACTAGTTAACATGCTGCTATTAAAGCCCCTACACAACATTAGTAAGATCGAAAAACGGAAATGTTCACAGATTTACGTGAAACTTATACAGTTTGAATATGGTTATAGTAGAAACCTCGCAATGAAATATTTCTGCGTAAAATGTATTTTGTTTACGTCTCACCGAGATCTAAACTATTTTTCGGAACAGTACTCTGTTGAATGCTGCATTTTTGCAAAACAAATTGAGCTGAAATTTTCGCAGGTGTGCTATTTCATGCATATGTTGCATCAGACAACGGATGGATGCTATTCTTTGACCTCGACCAATGTTGTGCAGGGGTTTATGGAATTAAGAGGTTTGTTTCACCTTGTTACACATGCAACATGTGCAGCGTACATGCAATGGAAATTCTTGATTTTAATCATGTAGGCTTGAGTTGATATAAACTTGCTCTTCCTCTGAACATTAATTAATTAACAAGATGCTGTGATTTAAGTTCTGCACAAATGTATTAGTGCCTTTGTGAGGATGCGTTGAGGTCACACAATCTTGTATTTTCTGTTGTCGGACTTCACTGCACATGAAGTCAGTCTCCCGATTTCAACTAGGCAATTATCCTATCAAAACATGTGGACAAAATAAAAACTGATTCACTGCTTTTAATATATCAGTCATCTGTTAGTGCCATATTCTATGTACATGTATTTGTAATTATCTCTGCCTCAGACTTGACATTTTGGTGATTTTGGCTGGCTGGGCTGATTCCGGGTCTGAAATTTCAAAGTACATGTAATGTAGTAAGTCTTGCTTGCACAAAAGGCCAGTTTCTGCAGACATTCCCTTGGCAACGGTTGGAAGCAATAGCCATAGACATTGAATTCCAACCAGCCTCAGTGCAGGGGTGGATTTCACAAAGCCTTACGATCCATCGTAACTCAACTTACGATGGACACACCTTCGTAAGTTGTGATAGGCAGGATTGTTTCTGTGCATCGCTAATCGTCTGGCGATTAATCGTAAGTTATGACGAGTTTGGTGAAATCGACCAAAGAGCAGGTAAATATTACACAGGTAAATATCAGGACTTCAGCAGCCGAAACTTCAAATGTTGCATATGCAACATTTTGTTGTGTAACTTGCGCAACATTTTGCTGCCTTTGCTGAATATTGCCAAAAAGAGTCATAGAGATGCAAGACATACCGGTACGCAAAATGTTTTCGTTGCGTACCATTATTTACACAACTTGTCTAAAAAATTGGCTGCAGGTTAACTCTCACAGCTGAAAATAAAATGGACTTCATGATGATCATTTACTGTACAATCCTTTTTTTAATTCTTCCATTATTTCAAACATGACATGATCATTTTTACTTTGAGGTAATACAATATACATAAATTGAGAAAATACTTTTTTTACAAGTGGGTTTTGTATTCATAACCTGACCCTTTCCTTCAATTATTACGAAGTTCGAGTGGATCACAAAGGTAGCGGAGGAAAGTTGATCAAACAAAACCGTACTTGATATGACAGTACAGCAGATATGTCTCTGGCATCTATGCACAAACATTTCCGTTTTCTTAGATAGAAATGTTCCCCGATGTCTTGCATTAGAGAGATTGATCAGCATTTTAACCCACAATAAATAAAAAGAATATAAAACCAATCTGTAAAAAATCTAACTAATCATACTTGCAAATCTACCCCAACACCAGAAGTAGTGAAAATACAAAGTGTTTGGCTCAGAAAGAAATTACCATTACAATTCCACTCGGAGTTCAACAGGGTCATAAAAAAAGCATACACATCACTTTTCACACTGTCCATTTATATTGCAAAATGTGCATGAGATGTTCTCTTAACAATACACTTTCGAGAAGAAAAAAGAAGGAAATTTCAATACATCTTAATGCTTGCTTCCTGCAAGGCCTCTTGGAAAATAGAGTTGAAGTCTTGTTTCAAGATGAAGTCCACTGAGAGGTCAAAGGTCCTTATGGGCAGATGCCTGGCAGACACTCCGACTAAACGACCGAAATTCCACTTCCTTGTTGCTAAGGAAAGCCGCATCAAGGTGGCGGCAGGGAACCAGCCATGTCATACACTTCACATATAGAATGTAGCCGGTAACCCTGTAATACTTAATTCCATGCTTGGCATTATTTGCAACTTGTAACAAGTTAAGGTTGGAATTAACAAAAATCATTCAAACGATCGCCACTTAAGGAAGTTCAAAAGGAAAACAAATCATAATACAGGGTATTGTTACTGCAACTTGTTCTCAACACATAGCACAGTTTTGTTCTTTGTCAATTTTTGTCTTGTTTTTTTTACATATAAAGTTACATATGTACATCGAGAAGTTGATCACAAATGCAGCTCTCTCTTCAAAATAAATAATGTTTGCCTCTCACTGCAGATTTGGAAACCATGCTTGAAATGGACCAGATTGCCTAGCACCACAGTAGTACAAGTAATATACTGTATAATATAATATGTAGGATACTTTATACTGTGGTTCTAGTGTATTTACACACTGGGCTATGATATCTGACCTTCTGTTATTTACTGACAGTAGATTAATTGATTGGACATTCAGCCAATGTGTCACTTATTCCACAGACGCATGGCCTATGCCAACAGCGCCCTCTAGAGGCTTTCAAGCCTTTTCTTCCCCAAGCCCGATCCCAAATCTCTGAGGCATATAAAACTCTCACTCATTCAACATCGTGCGCAAATTACACCTGAAGCGCAACACTCGACAATAGAACATTTTGATAGGGCAATGTCCAAACCTCTTATTTTGTTTTTGTGGCTTTGTCTAGGGCCGACTAGGACCGCTGCCGTTGTGTGACGATCCGACGTTTGGGTGAGTAGGGCTTTGCCGTTGCTGGAAAATGAAGCAAACATACAAATAACAATGATGACTTGCTCTTCTTCTTCTGATATTGAGAAAGGTCCTGCTAGAATTGAAACATCCGGCCCCTCTGTTTGAGATTTGCATTTTGTGTTAAAGCATTTTGTAATGCTTTTGTATTTCTAATTTGCCTGAAACAAAAACTGTTTTACGGTTTAACAAAGTTGATGGTTCAGCTTCTTTTCTTTTTTTGGGGGGGGGGTTTGATTTTTCCAAAACCGCCCAAGCCTAGTTGGCCAGAAGTTTGGGGGAGAAGGGAGGGAGGGAGGGAGAAAGAAAGAAGGGAGGGAGGGAGGAGGAAAGAAAGAAGGGGGGGAGGAGGGAGGGAGAAAGAAAGAAGGGAGGGACTGGAAAGAAGTTTCCAGTTCTTACCTTCTTCTTCTTCTTCTCCTTCTTGCGTTTCTTGCGGTCTCCATCTTCGTGTTTCTTCTGCTTTTTGTGTTTCTTGTCGTGGCTACCTTCAGTGCCCGTCTCCCCAGCTGACGAACGATGCGAGAAAAAGAAAGAGTCATGAAAATACAAGATAATGGCAAACTGCTGACAATTTGAGATGACCTCTCTCAAAGGCAGGCGATAGAAAAGCCTCTGACAAAGGTCCTGCTGTAATGAAAACATCAGGCATTCTCGCTTTCCAGATTTGAAAACTGGAATGAAAGAGATAGACCAATAGTATGAGTACGACACATCCGCGCAGACAGCTTAGCTGAATTTGTTTTTGTATTCTGCCCAGCAAAAGTTTCCTGAAAACTGGTTAACTACAGATAGCCTAAAAGATTACTGGCTCCTTCACAACCATACCAACTGTCGAAAGAGATTGCACACCAGGGCTTGAATTGAACGACGGCCAGTGCCGTCGTTGCCCTCTTTACTGGCCGAGGTGTCCTGGCTGCTTTGGACAGTGACCGCAATATCATATCTTGCACTGTCGATGGGGACTTTGAAAGGTGGCAGTTATGGACAAAAGGCCCTTTTATAGAGGTGGCCAGAAAGGCAGGTTTCACTGTATGTATAGTATGTAGGCCAATGTATACAGCAGGGCATACAAAAATGGAAAAAAAATTGTACAATTTTAATTCCATTTGGCCTCTGTGCCCTTTCCCAATTTTTTTTTTTGGCCTTGTTGCCCTACCCACTGGCCTTGGTGCCCCCGAAAATTGTGCATCATTCAGTGGCCTTGCCCTGAAAATTACCAAATTCAAGGCCTGGCACACGTGTGGTTTGAAAGCAAACATTCAACACAAGGCATCTCTGGATCCTGGATGATAAAAAGATCTGCAAACTGTATTTTCAGACGTTGAATGATGGAGTCAAATCCAGAGCCTGAGTGCAAGCTGTAGACATGGGCCCAATTTCACAGAGCTGCTTAAGCGTGAAAATCTGCTAAGCAAGAAATTTCTCCCCTGGTTAAAACGAGATTGCCAACCATATTTCACTTGATGCTTGTTGCACTTGACTCATATTCTACTATTGGTTGCTTCATGTGAAATGTTGAACATTAGCCGGCAACCTGATTCTTTTGAGGAAGATTTTTCATGCTTAAGCAAAATTTGGTGTTTAACCACTTCGCGCCGGGACCTCCGAATCCGGAGGTCAATTGGATTGCCTTTGCAACGGGGCCCTCCGAATCCGGGCACCACTATTGTCCACATTCTAAACAAAGACTCTTTTCAGCTTAGAACAAAGCAATATGAATCAGTACAAAGACCCTTTTTGACGCAAGTTGCCACATGAATTGCAAGATTAGCAGCAGTAATTGTGCAATTGTGGAACTTTTACTGTGGAGGATCGAGGGATACCGCGCTGCAGCTGAAAGCACGCGGGGGACATTGTCTTTGCATGCCACACAGCCCAACGGTCGTCGGTCTGGCATTGGAATTCCCCCCACATTCTTTATCGTAATCTGTACGCTCGTTTGTGGCCGACCAACTCGAAGATTAGACTGCCTGGAGTGGAGGCTGGAGTCTGCGGTCAGGGATTGTCAGCAGCGTACACGCACCCACACACACACGTCCGTTACGGTCCATTGACGACGCACAAAGGGCCCTTTTTCGAACGGATAATCTCTTGACAAAGGCCACAACGACGTCCGAATTGTGCCAGGTTTTACTCTCTTGTACCCATAGTATAATATATTGTTACGATTGTTTTAGCAAGATTTTAAAATGATGCATAGTTTAAAAACCCCCGTATGGCGGTCATCGGCGCTGAAAAACCCCCCGGCGCGAAGTGGTTAAGCGGCTGTTTGAAATTGGCCCCTGGTCCTATGCTAAGGCCTGTGATGAATGCAATGAGATGGAATTCTGACGCACCCGTAGCAGTGGTCTCTGCAGTGTCTGGGGGACGATGCTCTTTCTTGTGCTTCTTGTGCTTGTGTTTCTTGACGGGCTGAAGATGCAGAAGCTTATACTGCTCCGGAATCTGCAGAGAAGACGATTGTCTCAAAACTTGTCTCAAACTGGTTTTTATGATCAGTTCCAGAGAAAGAAATTCTTACGAGAAAGAGAAGAAAGAGCAAGAGAGAAAGAGAAAGCAAAATACAGGCGATTGTTGCGTGACATGATTGCTGACATCAAGAGATACGGCACCTGGAGACACATACATCACTTTGTATAGCTTTTCTTTCTGGTCTAGGTGAATTTACTTTGAAAAATCCTGCTAGGATCGAAATATCAGGCCCTCTAAAAATTGACCCAAAATGGCCCAAAAGAGATGAATAAGGGTGCATTTGACGTTAAGATTGATGTCAGAAATGGAGATGAATCCTGAGCGTAACCATTAATCTAAGCCTGAGCCTAATCATGAGCCTGAGCCTGAGCCAGAGCCTGAGACAGAGCCAGAGCCAGAGCCAGAGCCAGAGCCAGAGCCTGAGACAGAGCCTGTGCCAGAGCCTGAGACAGAGCCTGAGACAGAGCCAGAGCCTGAGACAGAGCCTGAGACAGAGCCAGAGCCTGAGACAGAGCCTGTGCCAGAGCCTGTGCCTGAGCCTGAGACAGAGCCTGAGACAGAGCCTGAGCCTGAGACAGAGCCTGAGACAGAGCCAGAGCCTGTGCCAGAGCCTGTGCCTGAGCCTGAGACAGAGCCTGTGCCAGAGCCTGTGCCAGAGCCTGTGCCTGAGCCAGAGCCTGAGACAGAGCCTGTGCCAGAGCCTGTGCCTGAGCCAGAGCCTGAGACAGAGCCTGTGCCAGAGCCTGAGACCGGGTTGTTGTCTAAGGCTCTTAGGGATCAAATGCTCCGTCTGGGCCTTACAGATCCCGGATGCAGCTTGAATCCCGACAGGCCCGGGCCAGAGAGAGGGATGATTTCTTTGCCGCCAATGGGCGGTTTATCGATCAACGCTCGCAGGCTGCTGTTGTCCTGGGACCCAACGGTGTCAATCATTCCTGCAAAGAAACAACATTTCCAAAATGGAGAATTAGAGAGCCCTCTTAAGGCAGAATGACAACTAAAAGATAGGAGGGGAAGGGGAGAAGTCGTGGGATATGGATGACAGGAAGATAGTAGGAAGATAGTTGCGGTAACCATAACCCTCATTCTCCCGAAGGTCGGAGACCTGAGGGTTACGGACCGCTATGTACAAAATTAGACCGAAGTTCGTGTTTTTACCATTTTTGAAACATTACTGTCCCGAACGCCCCCTTTTTCCACCCTTTTTGAAATTGCCACACACAATCTAAGGACATGGACTTGGACTTTTATTAGGAAACAGCAAATAGCCATCGTGCGGGATATACGTCACGAGACTAAACACTGATTGGTCGAGGCGCCAGGTTCAGATTCTGACGTTGACGGGACATTTTCAGACAGTATTTGGGTGAGTTTCTGCCCGTTTTCCGGAAAAATATTTTACCCACGATGTTTTGAGTTATCTGTTCACATTCAGTATACATTTGGGATCAAGTGCATGTCCTTAGATTGTGTGTGGCGATTTTCAAAAGGGTGGAAATAAGGGGGCGATCGGGACAGTAATGTTTCAAAAATGGTAAAAACACGAACTTCGGTCTAATTTTGTACATAGCGGTCCGTAACCCTCAGGTCTGTGACCTTCGGGAGAATAGGGTTACGGTTACCGCATCTACAAGGGAGACAGCTTGCAGACAGACTTGGTTGAGATTAATAATGGTAAGGGCAGGGAGAAGGGAAGGGGTTACACTTACAGTTACACAGTTATAGGAGGAAAGATCAAAAGGGAAAAGACATCAAGAGAGAATTAACTGTCGAAGTTGAGCCAAAAGGAGGATGAGGAGAGCACATACCTGGTAGGTGAGGCAGGAAGGCACTCAACTGCTCTTTGACCTTCTTGCTGGAGAACCGCTGATAGCTGTGCTCTAAGCCATAGTGACTTATCAGATTAGTCTCACCGGTCACTTCAGTTGGCACTGAAATTGGAAACAAAAATATTTAAATGACACTAAACTCTTTCTAAAAGACTGATTTATATCTGATTACACATGTCTTTCTATTGGACAAGTCCAAAACTGCAAAATTATCACGAATATCTCATAAAATAGAGCAAAAGTACACCAAAATATGGTAGGCTGAATGAACCAATTTAATCCAAATGCATGCAGTAAAACTTCAAACTCAAACTTCGAAGCTCAAATTAATGAATTATATTTTCAATTCTAAAACTCCCACAGGAAACAAAGCAAATGTTCGTAACGGGACTAAATTATAATAGTACATTCTTGAGCCACCTTCAAAACTGTGTCCTTACTTATTAAAAAAAAGGTGTGTGTGGGGGGGGGGGGTGGTTCGATCGTAAAGGTAAAAAAAAGGGAACACTGACGAGGCCAGATGTGACTGAAATTAAAGGCAAGTCGTGAGTCGTGTTGGTCGGTGCACGCTAACGTACCGGGCGAATCCTTGGTGAGATAGTACGGCTCAGGATCGACGCTAGCCGGACTCAGAAAGGGCTTAGAAGTCATCGGAGACCGCTGTCTCACCAGCGTGGGCATTTTGGTCGGTATTCCGCCGTACTTAGGGGAGGTCTCGAGCGCTGGATGCTTCAGGGATGTCATTGTTTCTCCTCCGACAAGGTTTTCGCGTTCAGAAACGTCGCCATTTTTTTTTCATTTACAGGGTCGATGACTGTTTGCTGAAACGTCATTCGGCTTTGTCGTCCGCTCGGGTAACAGCCGTCGGATCGCAGCTCAACCAAAAAAAAAAAAACAAGATGGCGACGTACATGGAGGTTCCTGCGGTTGAAGGGGTGTTTCCCGTCTAAAAATCATCCTTTGTTTACAGTACGATCCATCCACCATGGGTCTGACGAACCTAGTCGTCTATTTCTGCATCTTGGCAGCTATTTGTCTGGTCTTGTCAAAGTAAGTCGTGCTCTCCGTGCAGGAATCGGTTGGTTTCACCAAATCGATCGCTACGCGAGATGGTGACAATGTGAATGTTTTGTTTACATTATTTGGGTTATTGCAAACCTGATTTGTGAGCGATGTTAGAACAACACCATCCATTTTATGCAAAGAAAACAGGCTGAACATGAATTCCCAGTAACTTTAATAACCTAGCATCCGCTTTACTTGTTTTTAGGTGATCATCATTCTTCAAAAACTTGTGTTTAATGTCCCCGCTTCATTGATTATAATTATTTATTAATGGTATATTATTGACTGGTCAACCGCCTTTGTATTACAAATACAAGCATAAACTTTAATTAAAGATCACAAACTTTAGATCTCTACTTATCTTAAGATAAAGGCAAATATGTCTTACTATGAAACTTGGTCTGTAAAATTCATTTTGGCAAGTTATTCAAAATCAAATTTGTTCAGTTATAACTTATCGTTTCGAAAGTGTTTCCTGATGAGTGATGTTAATTCCCTCAAATCAAAAACCTGTTAACTATCAAATTTTATATCTGAAAAAGAAAGGAATATTTTAGACAGAAACTTTATAGGGGTTCTGTCTTATCTGTCACAAATCCACAGATTTTAGGGATAATGAACAAATGAAACTAAACCAATTAAAAGGTATTAAATTACCACTTTACAAGTAATATGGTTACCGCCATCATTAAATCAAAATTATATTTATTGGGATCCCAACACTACAAGAACCTTCAAAGTCCCAATATCTTACATCTGTGAATTTGTTTTGGTTTGTAGATAAGATTGAGAAAGTAAACAGTTAAGTGGATTGAAGTTTATACAATTTACAAAAACTGTTGCAAACTGCTCACTGACTAAAATGACCTGCAATACATAAATCTAAAAAATTAGAGGGTCTGACGTTTCGATCCTAGCAGGACCTTTAAGAAAGGTCCTGCTAGGATCGAAACGTCGGGCCTTCTAATTAGTAGAGTGGATTGTGAACATGATGATTGTCTGTATTCCACAGGATCTTTGCCGGGTTTCTCTCCAAAGTGCTGAGCCAGATCTTGAAGAAGGACATCAGTATTGACTACATTGGCTTCTTCTCCCTCAAGAATGTCTCCATTCAGCTGACCAGTAGCAGTGTGGTCAGTTCTCTGGCCAATCTCAGACCTTTCACATCTGAACCCAAGAGAGGGCTTAAGTTTTCATTCATGTTGTGTGGAAACCCATACTGACTTCATATTTGATGTGTAAAGTTGAAGTTCCCACACTCAAGATATGAATAACTTTACATGGGAATCAATTTATCTATAAATGATCAACTGTATTTCAGTTGCCCTTTCTTTCATTTATATGACAGCTACTTACCTGCAATAAAAAGTTCATCAGAATAGATTCTGTTAATTACCGGTACAATTTACCTGCAGAAGAAGGTTTTCCTAGAATACCTTTGGTTGTGATTTTCCATTTGAAGTCCGCCACCTGGTTGTTTTGGCAACTGGCAAGCTTCATCATCCATCATTGCAAAAGACTGATGAGCAGTTTCATCATTCTAATCAGCTTCTAACCCTCTTCTAATAGCTCTCATAGTTATGGTTAATGGGTATGGTTATGGTTATGGTTAAGGTTAATGGTTATGGTTATGGTTATGGTTATGGTTATGGTTATGGTTATGGTTATGGTTATGGTTATGGTTATGGTTATGGTTATGGTTATGGTTATGGTTATGGGTTATGGTTATGGGTTATGGTTTTGGTTTTGGTTATGGTTATGGTTATGGTTATAGTTATGGTTATAGTTATGGGTATGGTTATGTATGTTTATGGTTATGGTATCGTTATGGTTATGGTTATATGGTTATGGTTATGGTTATGGTTATAGTATCGTTATGGTTATGGTTATATGGTTATGGTTATGGTTATGGTTATGGTTATGGTTATGGTTATGGTTATGGTTATGGTTATGGTTATAGTTATGGTTATGGTTATGGTTATGGTTTGGTTATGTTTATGTTTATGTTTATATATATGGTAAAAGTAATGGTTAAGGTAAATGTTTTCTTCTCTACTCTCAGGTTGTGGATGATATCTGGATATCCTGGCGGTTGTTCAATCCCAGTCAAAGGTGAGCTTTCTTCCAGAAATGGATTCATGTACAGCACTCTGAAACATCTCCACGGATCAAGCCACAATTTGAATTCAGGTGCAAACAGCAATTCCTTGTCAACCTGACTACAGCAGTGCATATGCAGGGATCACACAAAGTGGATGTAACATTTTTATTTTGTGTCATTTTCGGCGACAGATATCGGATGGCTGTTCATCTTGGAGATGTTCGGGTGAGAGCAGAAATGCAGAGTGAAGACAAGGCAAAGATGGCAGCCGTGAGAGGCAAGAAAGCCAACAAGACGAGTCAAAAAGGTGAAGGAAGATTGTCTGTTCTTCTTCACTACGGGGAAACTCGGATTTGTTAAAGTCAAAGATAACTGATATACAAAAATTTTGCAAACTGCTTACTGACTAAAATTACCAAAATGCAAATCTAAACATTTAGTGGGCCTGATGTTTCCATCCTAGCAGGACCTTTCTTAGCAGATAACTTGGGGTATGATATGAAAGGCTTTGGACGCTCTGACAAATTTGTAATAGATTCTTATTTTCACATAATTTAGTAGGCCTGACTTTTTGATCCTTGCAGGACCTTTTTCAAATCAACTTTTTGGAGATTTTTATTTTGGTCATTTCAGACAGTCAGCAGTTTGCAACATTTTGATTTGACAGATTCTCGTTTGGATTACAAATGTGCTTTTTTTCTCTCTCTCTGTCTTCAGGGTCCACGTTCATGCAGTCATCATATATTATCTCAATCTTCCGCTTTGTCACAAAGGTATTCCCTCAATCCTTCCTTTCAAAGAAATGTGACAGTAATCTGTCTCTTAGACCTAGAAAACAACCCCCGTCTTACTTAAATAATAAAAGGTGTGAATTCCCAAGATGTGGTCAGTTTCAAAAAGGCATCTAATACATTGTAATTTGACTAATGATAAATAAATAAGACTTAAGGCTTTGCATGGTGGGTGAATCAATATAGGAAGGTTTGGGGTGACACCATGTGTCAGGTCTCTTAAAGGAAGAGGTGTGGTTCTGAAAAGAACCTGAGGGTAACTCTCCTGATGACGGCCAGAGCATACTGGTCGAAACGTGGAGTTACCACTCAGGTTATTTTCAGAACCAAACCTCTTCCTTTAAGAGACCTGACACATGGTGTCACCGCAAACCATCCTATATTGACTAATGATGAATCCATCCTAGTTCTCATTCGTCCTACTCTTGGTCGTAACATATGAAGAATGTTAGCAGTACTAGCAACCGAAACGTCGCTACCAGCAATGATACATCGCGTGACTTTGATCATCCTTCTCCTGACCTGTACCACCGCAATGAACAACCCCTTCATAATGATGAGTTGGGTGACAAAACAAGAACATCAATCATTTGGAACCTGACCTCTGGACATTCAAAAGAAGTTTGATTGATGGCTAAGAGATATTTCAAGTGCTGACAGCCTGGCTGAGGTAAACTTCAAAAGATTTTCTTGAAAGAAAATCTAATGGAGAAGGACCCTAATGATCAGAAATTCAATGCAGTGAAGTTGTTTAATGAGATTTGAAGGTTTGAATGGTGAGAATATCAGGATAAGTAGGTTTGCAGAGACACCATGTAAATTCTCTTTTGTGTGTAAGTGTGGTTCTGAAAAGAACCGGAGGAACTCGACGTTTCGAACAGTATACTCTGCTCGTCTTCTCCTGAAGACGAGCAGAGTACACTGTTTGAAACGTCGAGTTCCTCCGGTTCTTTTCAGAACTTACTCACAAAAGAGAATTTACATGGTGTCTCCACAAACCTAATTATCCTGATGTTGTTTGTTATCCATTTTTGTTTTGAAGATGATGTGTTTGAAAGTGGAAGCCTTGAACATCATGCTATTGAATGCAATGGGTACAGACTCGCTGCTCCACGTGACCATTAAGAACGTCTCTATTGCATCAGAGGCATTGACAGACCAGTAAGTAGGAACATTTGTCATTTTATGATATTGTGAATGTCGTAAGATCTTGATGTGTGGCTTAGCATTCACCTGGCATAATTGCTGAAGCAATTATGCTGTACCCGTCATTGTAATCACAATTGTCACCGTTGTAATCACTTATTGTCATGACTATTGTCACCATTGACATTGTCTCTGGTGCAACCATTGTTTGACTGTCATCATCAGCTTCTTTGTTGTCACCATTTTAATCACTTATTGTCATGACTATTGCCACCATTGACATTGTCTCTTGTGCAACCATTGTGACTGTCATCATCAGCTTCTTTGTTGTCACCATTTTAATCACTTATTGTCATGACTATTGCCACCATTGACATTGTCTCTGGTGCAACCATTGTTTGACTGTCATCATCAGCTTCTTTGTTGTCACCATTGCCACTGTTGACACACGTGTCGCTGTCAACATCACTGTCAGTTTCATCACCATTTTCTCAGTTATATACACTTTGACTCCTGTCACACTTGTCACTGTCATTGTCATCACTTTTGTCACTGAAATTATCAGTGCCCCATTCCATTGTGATTCATTCAACTCCACATCACCTTATCATTTAGCTAATCACAATATTGAGTACAATTAACTTTCTGATTTCCATTATCCCTGTATCTACCACTTTCTGTAAATCGTGAGAAAATGTGGATGAAGCGTCTTCGGACTATTCAACCACATGGTCTCAACATCCAGGAGTGTAATGACTAACACCATGCAGCTTTCTGATAATCCTTCTTTTGTGTTCACTCAGCCACCCTTCTCTCTTTGATCTTTCCCCCTCTTCTCACTAATCCCTACCCTACTCCTTGCCCTTCCCTTTGATCTCACCCTACCAGTTTTACTTTGTCCTTTGTTTCTCATCCGTGTCCTATTCACTCTCTTCCCCCTTCCTTTGTGTACATGTATCTGTTTTGTCCTGGTCACACTACCTTTGAGAAAGGTCCTGCTAGGATTGAAACGTCAGGCCCACTAAATTTTTGAGATTTGCATTTTGGTACTTTTAGTTAGTAAGCAGTTTGCAGCATTTTTGTATAACACTTTCTGTAAACGTCAATTTGTAATAAAGGTAAACCAAGATGTTGTTTATTTTCTTGCTTCCTTCAGACTCATCTCAACTGATCTAGAAGTCCAGCAGATTACACTCAGAATGCTGCGCAGCACAAAGGCAGTGAGTACTAAGTGCAATACAGTGGAACGTCGTTATAACAAGCGGCAATATACCGAACATTCGGCTATATACGAACATGCCCTTTGGATTCCAATCTTATGTCCGTGGATATGCGGCTGCAACCGCTATAACGAACGACCGTTATACCGAACAATTTTCATGGATCCTGGGGTGTTCGTTATAGCCACGTTCCAGTGCATAGTACCAAATTGTGAAAGCTCCATTGTTTAAGTACCGGTAGATCTCTAGAATTGTAGTCACGGAGCCGTGCAGTTCTGCCGCTGCTATCAAGAAAAGTTGCGCAAGTTACAAATGTTGCGTAAATCTTGACTCTGTTCAGCAATATCTAGCAAAGGGAGCAAAATGTTGCGTACGCAACATTTGAAGTTTCAAATTGAAATTGGCAGCATGCATGACACAAGGAGGAAGCACCTTTAAAATGATTTCTAACAAAGGAAACGAAGATTGATTTGTATTGATTATTGATTATCGGTTGATTTTTCTTGCTTCTAGGAAGCCCAGGAGCAGACCCACATGGCTCATGCCTCCATTGGATTGAAAGTCTCTCTGCAACTGGATCTCATCATGAGGAAAGTCTCGGTAAGCATTACACAGCCAAGCAGTTTATCAATCAGTGCAGCCTTAATAGAAAGTTTGATGTGACACCATGTACATCATCTCCTGTGAGAGTGGCTCTCTTTTCAGAGCCATACTCCATCTCAAACTTTTTAGAGATTACTTACTTGGTGTGAAACTTAAAACGGAGGTACGAGTTGACTAATAAATGAAGGTACGAGTTGACCAAGGTACGAGTTGACTTAAATGAAGGTACGGGTTGACCAAGGTACGAGTTGACTTAAATGAAGGTACGAGTTGACCAAGGTACGAGTTGACCAAGGTACGAGTTGACCAAGGTACGAGTTGACCAAGGTACGAGTTGACTTAAATGAAGGTACGAGTTGACTTAAATGAAGGTACGAGTTGACCAAGGTACGAGTTGACTTAAATGAAGGTACGAGTTGACCAAGGTACGAGTTGACCAAGGTACGAGTTGACCAAGGTACGAGTTGACCAAGGTACGAGTTGACCAAGGTACGAGTTGACCAAGGTACGAGTTGACCAAGGTACGAGTTGACCAAGATACGAGTTGACTTAAATGAAGGTACGAGTTGACCAAGGTACGAGTTGACCAAGGTACGAGTTGACCAAGGTACGAGTTGACCAAGGTACGAGTTGACCAAGATACGAGTTGACCAAGGTATGAGTTGACCAAGGTACGAGTTGACCAAGGTACGAGTTGACCAAGGTACGAGTTGACCAAGATACGAGTTGACCAAGGTACGAGTTGACCAAGGTAGGAGTTGACCTGTTACCACTGCAAGCCTCCTACTTTGTACTACAGCCATTGAAACGATTCAGGATTATACCTTCATAGTAGGTTTGTAAAGTTGCCATCAACATGCTCAGTGCTTGTCTTTCCGATTGCTTTTCAAGCAGGCAATCTAGAAAAGCATTGAGTATACAGTGTTTACAACACAGTGCTTATTGGTGCAAATGGCCCATTCAGTGTATAGCAGTGCCAGCGTGCGGCTGAGACCTGCAGTGTGTATCCCAGCCAGTGGAAATAAACATTGTATCTGTGATAATGCACGCCCGTATTATGAAGTAGTGTGTGCCAGCCACCACACAGCCAACATGACCTGATTCTTCTCTACCCCAAATCCGCAATCTTCGTCATTCATATTCTTGGACAGAGCTTATTGTGTGATGAGTTGTTGTCTTATTGCAGGCTTTGTCGGTCAACATTGCAAGACCCCTGATGTCCTTACAAGATGGTAAGTCTTAGACAAATGTCAAACGTCCCCCGTCTTAAGATGTTGAACCTTGCAACCCCCTTGATCGTTGTTGATACATCTATCCAGTCTGTACTCAAGACACAAAGGGTCTCCTGACTACCGGCAGAGTACCGGGGGGGGGGGGGGTACTCAATGTCTGAAGCATGTTGTTACCGGCTCTTCTCAAGGAGATAGACCTTTTTGATAGTGAGGATTGTTTTTCTGATTCTTAAAGCCCCTACACAACATTGGTAAGATCGAAAAACAGAAATGTTCACAGATTTACATGAAACTTATACAGTTTGAAGATGGTTATAGTAGAAACCTCTCACTGAAAAATTTCTGCCTAAAATGTTGTATTTTGGGAGAAAAGAGTAAAAGAAATTATTACATCTCACCGAGATCTAAACTATTTTTTGAAACAGTACGGCGTTGAATGTTGCATTTTCGCGAAACAAATGAAGCGGTTTTCACAATTTTCTCGAGACTCGGTTGGCGGATTGAGCTGAAATTTTCACAGGTGTGCTATTTCATGCATATGTTGGATCAGACAACATATGGATGCTATTCTTTGACCTCAACCAATGTTGTGTAGGGGCTTTAATGCTCAGATGTTGCAAGTTGTACCTGGGAAGGTAGCAACCTTGGAGGGGAGGATTTAGGCTTGAAATGACCAGACATCTCAGGATGGTTGGAACTTCTCAGATTCAGCAGTCTCTGCAAAGTCTTCCTGTTTTCCAAAAAAATAATTGCACGGGTTTTCAAGAAGTAAATGCCAAAAAACCTGTTGCATTGCTCATGGACTAAATTGACCTGCAATACATCAATCTCAAAAGGTTAGAGGGCCTGACGTCTCGATCCTAGCAGGACCTTTCTCTAAGGCCTGACGTCTCGATCCTAGCAGGACCTTTCTCAAAGGCCTGAAGTCTCGATTCTAGCAGGACCTTTCTCAAAGGCCTCACGTCTCGATCCTAGCAGGACCTTTCTCAAAGGCCTGACGTCTCGATCCTAGCAGGACCTTTCTCAAAGGCCTGACGTCTCGATCCTAGCAGGACCTTTCTCAAAGGCCTGACGTCTCGATCCTAGCAGGACCTTTCTCTAAGGCCTCACGTCTCGATCCTAGCAGGACCTTTCTCAAAGGCCTGACATCTCGATCCTAGCAGGACCTTTCTCTAAGGCCTGACGTCTCGATCCTAGCAGGAACTTTTCTGTAAGGCCTCACGTCTCGATCCTAGCAGGCGCTTTGAGAAAGGTCCTGCTAGGATCGAGACATCAGGCCCTCTAACCTCTGAGGTTTTCAAGAACTCACCCTGCATGTGTCTCCCTTTCACACAAAACTGGCTATCCTAATGAATTCAAAGTGAAGATAAAATGGTCAGAATCACTTGATAGGAATTCAATTGACGCCATCCACGTTTTCTTAATAGGCTTCCTGACTCAGGTTCTTCCAACAGTTTCCAAGAATGCAGCTGTCAAAGGTAAGACAGAACGATAGAGACGTGTCAGAGCTAAACGGCATTTCTTCTATCATAAGTGAGAATGTTGGACCAGCTCCATCTCCTAGCCATACTTGTTCACATTATTTTATGATAGCCACATCTTGATGGTTTGATCAGTGATTTGATCTGAAAACTTTACACAGAGATCCACATTGTAGGGTAATCAGTCCCCATCTTACTTTTTCGTTCTCAATCCCTCTTGCATTCTCATTCTCAGATGCCCAGGAGGAAGACAGAGCTAAGAGCCAGGTCTCCCTCCAAGACAAGCTCCAGTCTGTCTTGCAGAAACTTCCCAGGGTGAGTCTATGGCGTTCTCTCGCACAGCTTGTGCAAGTCGAGGATGTCTTGAAGATGATCCTTTTATTTTTGAAGAACATGATGATTTGTGCATGCTGAGGGTAGTGATCACATGGTTGAATCACGTCTCTTCTCTTCTCTCTTCTCCTCGTTCACCCCCTTGCTCTTATTTCTCATATCTGCCACAGGACTCTAAGATACAGATTGATGACATTGACTGCCAGGTTATGGTCCAGAAAGAGCAAAGGTAACCTTTGATTTTCTTTCACTTCTGACAAATATCGTGCCAGGTTGAATCATCAGGTTTTCATGAGCCTTGATCCACATATCCTACTCTTATCACTTTGTATGGCCAAAGCTTTGCCTGAGAAAATTTTACAACAATTATAAAATGAGACTTGCTTTTTGGATCTTTTTCCCTAAACAGTCTACCTTACTCTCTAGAGCCGCGTTTCCACTAGACTTGTATTGGTCAAAGTAACCGAGACGATGGTTACTTTTCCCTTTTTAAGTCCAGCGGAAATGACCCGGTTAAATTTCCTCTCGGTTACTTTAACCGAGCCGAATGGTTACTTTTACCGGCCAGCCTCTGCCCAGTAAAAGTGACCATGTAAGTTTAACCGAGCCAATTAGTCCAGTGGAAACGCACCACTCAGTAAAACGTGACTCAGCGTACATGCACTGTTCATGTGCAAATAATTGTTGTGCAAATAATTTTTTGCCAACTCGGTTACTTTAACCATCGTCTCGGGTTAATTTGACCGACTCAAAAGTCCAAGTTGAAATGACGGTCACATTTGACCTTTAGAAATTTAACCATCGTCTCTGTTAAAGCCCCTTCACAACATTGGTCGAGGTCAAAGAATAGCATCCATACGTTGTCTGATCCAACATATGCATGAAATAGCACACCTGTGAAAATTTCAGCTCAATCCGCCAACCGAGTCTCGAGAAAATTGTGAAAACCGCTTCATTTGTTTCGCGAAAATGCAGCATTCAACGCCGTACTGTTCCGAAAAATAGTTAAGATCTCAGTGACACGTAAACAATTTCTTTTACTCATTTCTAAAGAAATACAACATTTTAGGCAGAAATATTTCAGTGAGAGGTTTCTACTATAACCATATTCAAATTATAAGTTTCATGTAAATCTGTGAAAATTTCTGTTTTTCAATCTTACCAATGTTGTGTAGGGGCTTTAAATTTTAGTCCAGTGGAAATGCGGCTTATAACTCTCTCTTTTTTGTCTTTTACCTCGCAGACGTCTGACGTTAACAACAAAACAATTGCTTGTCACCGCTGATTTAGATGGAAGCAAGCTGATAGCTTGCACTGCAGCCAAAGATCTCAAGTTACCAGTCGCATCCTGCCTGTTGAAACTGACAGGTAACCCTAGGAGTGACCATTGACCATTAGCGATGAACCAAGACCACATGCTGCAATAGGTGTCACAATACCTGAGAGTCATATGTCAAAAGTGTACATGTACTTGGAAAACCAAGGCCCAAAATCAAGGCATATCTCTTACTAAAGGAAGCAGATATGTGACCCGGCACAGCATAATGAGGAATAACCCCCACTTTTGAGATTTTGAGATTTTCTAATGATGTGATAAGAGTATACCATTAGCTTTCAAATGATATCAAAATTATTTCCGTGTGAACTTTGTTGCAAATAGTACAAGGGGACTTTGCTTGTTCGTTTGGTACAAACACAATATATAGCAGCGCCATTTTAACTCCTAGAAAGCGGCCATTCAAAAAGGCAGGAACTTTACATTTTCATGAAAACAGTACACAAACACTCCCCCAAAATCCTTGTTTTTCAACATTTAGAGACAGATTTCAGAAAAATCCTTTGGACATAATGTCCTCCAATACATTAACTTTCCAAAAATACAAAAAAACAAAAATGGATTTTTTTTTATCGAATTGAGAAGATACATTGACTTCAGGCGTTGTTTACTCGAAAAGTGTGTTGGTGGGATATTCCTCATGTCGCTGTGCCGGGTCACATATTATATCTATGATGCGATACGATACCAGCCACTATACAGAATCACATCCACCACATGATCTCAGCCAGCTTGATGACTGTGTGGTTAAGACATCAGCACTAGGAAGCTGGAGTCGTGGGTTCGAATCCCACCTGAGCTGCCTGCAAAGCACTGAGCATACAGTGTATAATCACTTAAGTATGGCAAAACCCTTGTTGATGTAAATGCACCATGTTTTCCTAAGAGTCTCTAAGAGTTTTCCTAAGAAATTTTGACCTGAAGTGATATATAAAAATGTTGCAAACTGCTTACTGACTAGAATTCACTAAAAGAGTGACAAGGACAAAACAGATACATGTACACGAAGGAAGGGGGAAGAGAGTGAATAGGACACGGATGAGAAACAAAGGACAAAGAGTAAAGCTGTTAGGGTGAGATCAAAGGGAAGGGCAAGGAGTAGGGTAGGGATTAGTGAGAGGAGGGGGAAAGATCAAAGAGAGAAGTGCAGAGGAGTGAACACAAAAGAAGGATTATCAGAAAGCTGCATGGTGTTAGTCATTACCCTCCTGGATGTTGAGACCATGTGGTTGAATAGTCCGAAGACGCTTCATCCACATTTTCTCACGGCTAAGACGGACAGCAAACATTTTGACCTGATTCAATAAAGAAATATTTGCTATGGTTAATCCTGTTCAATCACAGGAGCCCTGAAAAAGACTTGATTATATGCCAACATTTTGCTTCTATTCACAGATGTTCAGATAACTAACATGCAGTCAGCGAACCTCCTATCACTAAATGACATCTCTTTGTCTCTCCAGGTAAGTAGAAAAATTGATCTATGTTGTCATGGCAACACTGCTAGCAAGAAATTGTGTACTTTGAAGGACAGGTTTAATAATAAAAAATCAATTTAAAGATTAAATTGTGCTTTTTTTCTGTTATTTGTTTGTGTCTCAAACGTTTGAGGTCCTGACGTTTCGATCCTAGCAGGACCTTTCTCAGTCCTCTGCCTTTGAGAAAGGTCCTGCTAAGATCCAAACATCAGGCCCTCTAACTTTTGAGATTTATGTTTTGCAGGATATTTTAGTCAGTGAGTTTTGGAATTTACAAGATATTTTTTTAATTTGAAGGACATGCTTGATAAAAAAATCTATTTCGAAATTCAATGAAATTGAGTGGGCCTGACGTTTCGATCCTATCAGCTTTCAGCTTTATCAGCTTTCTGATAATCCTTCATTTGTGTTCACTCCTCCACACTTCTCTCTTTGATCTTTCCCCCTCCTCTCACTAATCCCTACCCTACTCCTTGCCCTTCCCTTTGATCTCACCCTACCAGCTTTACTCTTTGTCCTTTGTTTCTCATCCGTGTCCTATTCACTCTCTTCACCCTTCCTTCGTGTACATGTATCTGTTTTGTCCTTGTCACTCTGCCTTTGAGAAAGGTCCTGCTAGGATCGAAACGTCAGGCCCACTGAATTTTAAGATTTGCATTTTGGTAATTTTAGTCCGTAAGCAGTTTGTAACATTTTTGTATATCACTCGAAATTCAATGGTTATGTTTCCCCTGGTTTTTTTGTGTGGTTAGGTGAGAGAGACGGGTGTGTATTCAGATGTGGTGGTTAGTCACTGCCATGCGTTGTATCACGACGATGAGATGGCATTCTGGATGGCGACAGTCCAGGAACATGACAGGCAGAGAGAGGCCGTTCATCTGCCTCCCATCGTCAGGAAAGCTCCGCCCCTAGGTGATGGAGCCCAAGCACAACCCTCCCGGCCTGGGTGAGTACCGTAGCCATCAGGCGCCAACTTCATAGAGCCGCTTAAGCGTGAAAAATCTTCTAAGCGTGAAAATTCTTCCCCGTTTAAACAGGAGTACAAAGCACATTACGATGCGATGTCAATTGCTTCTGAGTTGTATTCAACTCTTCTTTACTCGGCATGGAACACAAGTGAAGTTTGGGTTGGCAAAGTGATCTTGTGAATCTTGACATTTTGGCGCTTAAGCGGCTCTATGAAATAGACCCCAGGGGCCAATTTCATAGAGCCGCTTAAGCGCCAAAATGCGCTTAAGCGCAAAAACTCATGAGCCACAGGATCCCCTTGCCAACCCAAACTTCACTTTTGTTTCAGTAAGCTAAGTGAAGAAGAGTGGAATACAAGTCAAAAGCAATGGACATCAAATCGCAGTGCAGTTTGGAATACTACTTACAGGAGGAAGACTTTTCCTGCTTAGCAGATTTTCACGCTTAAGCCGCTCTATGAAATTGGGCCCTGGCCTCTTGCCTTCTACCAACTGCATTCAATTTGGCTTTCCTTTCATTGTCTTTGCATTACTCTGGAGCATCACTTCTTAAAGGGATAGCACAGCATTGGTCGAGGTCAAAGAATAGCATCCATACGTTGTCTGATCCAACATATGCATGAAATAGCACACCTGTGAACATTTCAGCTCAAATCGCCAGTGAGCAGTTTGCAACAATTTTTGTATTGACTTCATTATTATTTATGATTAGAATGATGGCATGTACAGATGTACGAACAATCTCCTTTTTGTGTTTGTGCTGATCTCAGAGAAAGATAAGACTTGAAGGTTTGCATAGTGGAAAACAAAAAAATAGTGGAAGGTTTGCAGTGTGTACATGTGTATGTCTTCTCTCTCAAGAGGTATGGCTATCAAGAGAATGATGACAGCCCGAGCATACTGGTTGAAATTTCGAGTTCTTTTCAGAACCACACCTCTACCTTTAAGAGACTTTATACATGGTGTCACCACAAACCTTCCTATATTGATTAACCCACCATGCAAAGCCTTAAGTTCTATTTATGGTGTATTTACATCAAGAAGGGTTTGCCATACTTAAGTGATTATACACTGTATGCTCAGTGCTTTGCAGGCAGCTCAGGTGGGATTCGAGCCCACGACTCCAGCTTCCTAGTTTTATTTATTTTATTTCCTAAGTTTTATTTACATACTTCTTCTCAGAGTAACAAAGGGACTGTCCAGGAAACATTATGATCTGTCCGTTGTCAGAAGACTGGTATGAATGTATAGATTGTTTCCTTCAGTCCAACTAAATTGACCCAGTTGTACACTTTGTTTACTTGCAGACTGGGGTCTAGTCTCCTACAACAGCTGACCCTGTCCTTTGACCTGACCCTTGACCTGAGGGACATGTCAGCTCATCTGACCTTGCCTGGTGTCCCTGAGTGCGCCGTTACCCTGGCAACGCTTAAAACTGGTGTCAGAATCACGACTGATGCTGGTAAAGATTTCTTCATCTCCTCTTCCTCCCCTCCTCCCCCCTCCTCCTCCTCCGCTCCTCCCCTCCTCCCCCCTCCTCCTCCTCCGCTCCTCCCCTCCTCCTCCCCTCCTCCTCCTTCTCTCCTCCTCCTCCTCCTCCTCCTCCTCCTCCCCTTCTCCTCTTCCCCTCCTCTCTTCCTCCTTTTCCTCCTCCCCTCCTCCGCCTCCTCCTCCCCTCCTCTTCCCTCCTCCCCCTCCTCCTCCTCTTCCCCTCCTCTCTTCCTCCTCTCTTCCTCCCCCTCCTCCTCCTCCCCTCCTCTCTTTCTCCTCCCCTTCTCCTCCTCTTCCCCTCCTCTCTTCCTCCTTCTCCTCCTCCCCTTTTCTTCCTCCTTCTTCTCCTCCTCCTCCTCCCCCTCCTCCTCCTCCTCCCCTTCTCCTCTTCCCCTCCTCTCTTCCTCCTCCTCCTCCTCCTCCTCCTCCTCCTCCTCCCCCTCCTCCTCCTCTTCCCCTCCTCTCTTCCTCCTTTTCCTCCTCCCCTCCTCCCCCTCCTCCTCCCCTCCTCTATTCCTCCTCCTCCTCCCCTCCTCCCCCTCCTCCGCCTCCTCCTCCCCTCCTCTTCCCCTCCTCTTCCCCTCCTCCCCCTCCTCCTCCTCTTCCCCTCCTCTCTTCCTCCTCTCTTCCTCCCCCTCCTCCTCTTCCCCTCCTCTCTTCCTCCTTCTCCTCCTCCCCTTTTCTTCCTCCTTCTTCTCCTCCTCCTCCTCCCCCTCCTCCTCCTCCTCCCCTTCTCCTCTTCCCCTCCTCTCTTCCTCCTCCTCCTCCTCCTCCTCCTCCTCCTCCTCCT